>RJWJ010003607.1:0-84305 GCA_004363605.1 Indri indri
AATTAATTGGACAGCTAAAAATATATACAGAAAAAATTAGCCGGGCATGGTGGCACATGCCTGTAGTCCCAGCCAGTCGGGAGGCTGAGACAGTAGGATTGCTCAAGCCCAGGAGTTCGAGGTTGCTGTGAGCTAGGCTGACGCCACGGCACTCGCCCCAGGCAAGAGAGTGAGACTCTGTCTCAAAAAAAAAAAAAAAGAATAGCTGATAAACAGTTAACTTCCCCAACTGAAACAGCACCTACTACAATGTATTAATAGTCGACATCCTTGACACAAGACATCTTTGAAGCAAGGTGTCCTAAAGATCATAACTACAGTGTTGACTTCTGAATAAAATATACATAAATTTCCAGACCAAATGTACTATAGAAATAGATGCAATGAGTATAAACTCCCTGAATAAATTTCTTTACTTTCTAGATTTTATTAAGTATTTATTTTATTTTAATCTCTTCAGATAAAAAAGAAATTCATTGGTTTTGTAAACACGGTGCTCACTTTTCTGGCTAATTTACTTTTCCATATCAAGAATGATTACCTTAAAGTGGTGATGTTGAATACTCTCTAATAACAAATATGCGCAACTCCATAATAAAGAATCCTAAGTGTAAATCACAAAGTGAAGTCTTGAATGCTTCATTCCCTTTAAAGCAGCTGACAGAAGCTTAATGGTATTTAGAGATAGGAGAAGTGAAGCAAATACTATCAAAGAATTATAATCAAAATGAATTTGAATATGTAAAAATTTACATAATATAGGGTAGTTGATGTGAAAGAAAGCTTAAATAGTAATTCAGTTCAAATCTCTCCTCCCACCTCCCACCACAACCTATTGAAATTCTTTTTCAGGAAGATGAAAAGAAACACATTTTAAAGCATCCCTTCTCTCTCACATATAAAAACCCTAAGAAAATGAGATTTCACAATATTTGTTGTTACAAAATATAAGAGAATTATTTATATTAAAACTAAATTTTATATGTTGCAATTTATGCCTATCTTTCTTGTCATGTCTTCAGTGATAAGAACACTTATTCTTCAGTTCTATGATTTCTGTTTGGGACTTTTAATACATTATATCTCTTTGTCAAAATTCTTTGTTCTTGCATTGCTCTTCTGGTCTTGGTGAGCATCTTTGTGACCATTATTTAGAATATCCTGTTGGGTAAATCATATATCTCCATTTCACTCAGGTCATTTTCTGGAGATTCATCTTATTCTTTTATTTAGAATATATTTCCATATTTCTTCATTTTACTTAACTCTGTTTTGGTTTCTGTGCATTAGATATGAAAACTGCTTTTCCCACTTTTGTCAGGCTGGTCTCACACAGGAGAAGGATCTCACCAATATGTCCAGACAGAGACTTTAAGGTGCCTCTCAAATTTTTCTGTTTGCTCAAACTACTGTTTGTTTCTGGTGGCCCCCTGGAGATTAGGATGTTCCGTGTCCTACCTACCTCAAGATGACTAAGGGAGAAGGTAGACCCTCTAGATGAAGCTAGAAAAGTTGGGGTGTTTGATGTGTGTTCCAGTTCCTTCTATTCTTACAGTGAAGCTGAGTGAGGGTGTTTACCTCCCACTCTTTCTTCTAAGCAAGAGAGAAAATCTATGGCAAATGCCTGTACTTGCATTCAGCCTGTACCCTCTGATCCTGGGGAGGGAGTTGCTGGAAGTGGGTACGCTGTATGTCCACCTCTTTGTTTTCTGAGATCTAAGGAGACTCAGAAATGCAAAGTCCTATTGACTACCAGAGCTAGGTCATTAAGAAGACAGTCCTTTGTGTGGGAGCAATAGAAATTGTCATTCTGTGTATGGACAAACTCTTCACAGGAATCAGTAGACCTGGATTTATCACTAGGATGAGCCAGTGAGAAGGTTTAGAAATCGCTGAGTGTCTGCTCAGGCTGCTAGGAGGCTACTGTTTGTCTTTCCTGTCACTTCCCTGATGCAAACTAGAGGCCAAGCCATCAAGTAGCCATTGGAAAGGTGTACAATAAACTGCCCCTGGAGAGAAAATGAGTACTGTGCATTCCAGCTCCCTTTCTTCACTACTCCTAGGGGGTGTAGCCTCTGGAAGTATTTGTGTACCCGTTTAAAACCACCTCTTTGTTCCGTGATCTAGGGAGATTCACATATTCCTAGGCTCTTCTGCTCCCAGAAGTATGATGTTTGGGATGCATTCCTTTGGATGGTAGCTATAAAAGTCTGGGCACTCGAGCGGATAAACTTTTTCCATGAGGAATTGATAGACCTGGAGTTAATGCTGGGGTGAGGTGATGGAAAAGTCACAGGAAGTGTTGAGCTGATGCTTAGGCTGCTGGAGGGCTACTTTTTGTCTACTCCTTTATCTCTCCAGCACAAGTTAGTTAGAAGCCTGGCCGCCAAGTAGCCATTAGAAGAATATGCTGAAAACCCCATCCAGGGAGAAACAGGGAGCATCACTATTTTAGCACCTTCTATACACTTCTCCCAGGGGGTGGAGCCCCTGAAAATACTTGCATGCCTGTTTAAAACTACCTTCTTGTTCTGTGATCTAGAAAGACTCTCACATGCCCAGTTCCCTAAACCTCCTAGAAATAGGAAGTTTCGGATGCAGTCCATTTGGGTGGAAGCTGTAAAAGTTTGAGTGCTTGATGTGTGGACAAACTCCTTCCAGGAGGGATTAATAGACCTGTATTTATCACTGAGGCAAGCCGAAAAGGAAGGTTCCAGAAGTGCCAGGCTGATTCTTAGGATCCTGGAAGATATTGTCTGCCCCTTGAACTCTCCAAAGCAAGTTAGTTAGAATCTCAGCTACCAAGCAGCCACTGAAGTGTTCATAAGCCCCTTCCAGGGAGAAACAAAGAGCTGCTTTTTAAAAATCCTTTCTCTACACTGCATCTAGGTAATGATACCCCTGGAAGTGCTTGCATGCCTCATAAAACTGCTACTTTTTTTTCCTGTGGTATAGAGCCTTGTGTGTCTAATTCCCTCATTTCCAGAGTTGGTGAATTAAGAGGCAAAATGTGGGGAACTTTAGAATTAGATTGCAATATGTGAGGTTCAAACCTTCCTCACCACAGGGAAAAGTTGGGTGTTGGTGATTTTTTTCCTCAATGGTATGGCATTGTGCCCAGAGCAGGGTCTGTACCCACGTGTGCCTCAGCTTTCCTTACCCATTTAATACAGATGTTTTCTCAGTTTCCTGGTGTGTAGGAATCTGTCAACTGATTTCTGACTTTCTCTCATAGGGAATTGATCCATAAATAAATGTTCATTTGGTGTGTCTGTGGGTGGAGGGAATCAGGAGTTTCCTATTCTCGCCATGTTGTTAACTTACAGGTGTATTTAATCTTTGAAGCTTCATTTTTCTTTGGAAATTTTATAATGAAGAAAGGTTTATGTTTTAATTTGTGTCCATTTCTATAACGTCGTTTTGCTCTTCTTGTTTCTGCTATTATCTGTATATAAGTAATGAAATATTTTAATATTCAATGTAATCTTGTTGCAGGTATTCTGATAGATTTCTTGAATAACATGACTAGACACAATTTGAAATACAATGAAGAATAAGGAATTATTTATTTAGCCTTGAAGCAAATTTAGCTAATGGGTCAATATGACCCATTTCAGTGTCTTATAGTGGTAAAATATAAATTGTCCCGTAATTCTAGCAAGCAAAGCTTGATATTGAGGATGGTGCTCATGAAGGTGTAACAGAAATATCAGCTATGCTGATAGTAACCTTTCCTAATGGTGGTTAACCATATCTCATATTGACCCTAAAAATCATTGTTAAGCTTAATGAGTTAGGGCAAAAAGCTAAAGTATGTGCCTATAGTCATTAAAGACATAAACTCAGTGATATAACATCAGTATTATCCTAAAGTTATATCCACTATATAGTAGATATTACATGCCAGGCTAGTAACATCAGACACAGGTAACCAGGAACTCATGTACTCCTTTCAGCAGTAAAGAAAATTTGGCAATGCCTACTTAAATTAAAAATGCATATACCCTAAGCTAGGTGTGTATGTGTACTACCTTGACCCAAGTATTCTTTCTCCCAAAATTTCTATCCATCCCCACTTTTGCAAGAGGAACAGCTTGGCATGATGAAGTAACTGATACTGTCAAAACTTGCAAATTATAGGGGGATGGGGGGCAAATCAACAACTAAAGGACACGGGGAGCACTAAGTGGGGGGGAGGGAAGGGCACGCCTTAAACCCGCACTTGGGTGAGGCAAAGGCATAAAGTGTAACTGTAGTGTTTGTACCCTCACAATACCCTGGAATAAAAAAAAAAAAAAAAAAAAAAACTTGCAAATTAGCATGCAAAGCCTCTAATTTTAAATGCTATAGCAAAACCAAAACAACAACAACAAAAAAAGAAATTAAATGCTGGGTGGCACTAGGCATTTGTTTACAGTATTTTGGAAAGGCAATATGCAGGTATACGGTATCCTGTGATTATTTAAAAAAAAAAAATAAGCCACTCCTTAAGAACTAATCACAATCATTTACAATAAAGATCAATCTTTATCTTTCCTTCCTTACAAATCCTCATATCCCTTACAAGGATGTTTCTCAGATCAATTCATCATGATAACTATTGCTGCATCAGACCCTGAAACAGAGGATTTGGATGCAAGAAATTGACTGGGGAATGATCTTGAGATAAACACCTATAAATCAATGAACAAAGCTGAGTTGGGCAGAGGGAGTTTAGCTCTGATGCAGTCACAACAAAGGACTAAGAGGAGCTCATGGTGAGCCCTAGATTTGGGATGGCCATTCAGAGTTGTTCTGTAATGTGAAAAAGGGGCTCATTATTTATGACCTCACATTAACCAGTTGGTTGGTTAAGACTGCCTCTGAAAAAGGGACATGATCTTGGGCAAAGTGGCTCACTTCAGATGAGGAAAATGCATGGGGTGGGTGGATGTAACTGTTAGACATCAGCTGTTTATATCTGGATAGTGAGTACTTCCATCCTTCAGGTGAAATCTGATTAGTGACCAAAGCATCCACTGAAATAACTTGACACTAAAATATCAATTGGCACTATTAATTTAAAGCTTTACCAGACCTACATCCCTGGAAAGAAGACGAAAACAGTCTCTTCATGGGAAATTGCAGGAAAAGAGAACATTACAATGACATTTTCAGAAAAGAACCAAAATTTCCAAGTGTGGCTGCAAGTCTATGAAATATCACACACTATAAAGACAGACAGCCAATATCTGTCCACAATCTACTAAAATTTTCAACATTCAAACAACAGGTGAGAAAACTAACAAATCCAGAACAAGTAAAAAATATAGACACCTACAAAGGGTAAACGACCAGACTGTCCTAAGGTGGCATTAAGAGTTTCTGTACAGGGAGGATTCAAGGACAACTTAGAAAGAAGTTGGATACAGTTTCTGAGCACACAATGAAAAAGCCAACCAAGATGGAAACGTGTTCAGAGACACATGATTGTACTCGCATATGATATTAAAGCTATGAATACACAGTGATATACATAACTTCACAGGTAAAAATAAAGAAAATAAGAGTCATATACATCATAGGGTAAAAAGTTTCTTATGATTCGCTAGTATAAAGATGAAAGATTTTTATAAGCATTAAATAAGCAGATATAAGGGAAGCTGCTGTTGAACTGTCTTTCACAGTTAGATTTTCTTAAGGAGTAAATTTCCAGTCCTGAGGATGAAAACGAATCATATTTGACACCATATGAATAAAGGGAGCCAAAATCTAGCATCATCTACTGGAAGTGTCAAAGACTAGGGATAAAGTCAGACAATGATAAAATTCTGAAGAAGTAAAACAATATATTAATTACAAGGAAAAGATAAATTACCAGGCTGGTCTAAGGTGGCACTGAAGCATTGGGTACTACAAGGTAACCAGGAAAAATTAGACATCGAAGGAATTTCATGCCTCACAATAAAAAAGCCAACAGAGAGGGCCACATGTTCATAGTTCTAGGTATACCTAGACTAGGGCATTGAAGATATAAATATACAAGAGAGAGATATAATTTCAGAGAGAAAATCAAAAATAAAAATTCACTCAGCTGCTATGGTATGAAATACAGTGTAATAAAAAAGATAAAAAATGAATATTGTGAAAGCACAAAATAGAATAATCCACATAGATAAGGAAAGAGGGAAATAACTGAAAAATAGATGAGTACAATTAGATTTTTATAAAAGCACAAAAATATGCACGTCTGAGGATTTACGTCAATCAAAGGATGGACCATGTAATGAAAGCAAGCCAAATCTGGACATAATCTACTGGAAAGTTCAAAGAACTGGGATAAAGTATGAAATGTACAAAATTCAGAAACTGTCTAATTACATTACTTGGTGAGAGTGTACTATCTATCAATAGAATCGAAGCTGCCTCTGAAGCACTGTCTTCCTGAAGGGTGCCTGGCTAACCTGAACTGCAGTTTGAGACACTTTCTGAGCTCATAATAAAACGCCAGCCAAGCTGGAAATATGATCAAAGGGACAGGATTGGCCTTGACCAGCATTTTAAAGATATATACATACATGTGATAAGTATGAATTTAAATATCAAAGAAAACAAGATCCTACAAGGCATTCAGGTATTAAGCTAGAAAGTTTATTTTGACCAAGTAGATAAGGAATGCTTATGAAGAGTGATATGCAAGTTAGCAGCATGTACAAGATGTTACTGAAAAACATGATAATTATTGTTAAAAAAAGAGTAATATTTCACAAGGCATAATTTAAACAAACATCATACCACATAGCAGGGAAATGGTTAATGCAAGATGTCAATATGTACATATGAACTACTGGAACTTTCAAAAGTTATGCATGTAGCTAAAATAACATAAAAATTCAGAAATGGAAAGAAAGATATTATTGAGAAAGACAGAATTATCAAAACTGACCTAAGCTGGCTTTCAAGCACTGTGTGAAGGAAGGTTGCCAGAGCAACTTTGTATTATGAGAATGTGCCTGACCTCTCAATGGAAATACCCACCTAGATGGCCACGTTTGTAGTTCTTGGTTTGGCTTAGATTTTTAAATATCTTTAATACATATGTATATATACAAAATATAGATGAAATTCAATAATGCTCAACAATATTCAGAGGGCATTCAAATCTTATGACATTAAATAAATTGTAATTAATAAGAAATGAATAATTAGGATGGAGCAATGCTAATGTAATAATCCAAAAATTGGTGGTTGCTAAAAATAGATCATGTCAATTTTATTTTTTAAAAATAACATAAAATTTCTAGAACTTAGGATGAAAATTAATCAAAATCATACCATATAATGTAAAGAAGCCAACAGAAGCCAATATCGAGACATAATGTGAATGTTTCAAAGATGATGGTTGAAGTGAGATAAGTGCAAAATTCTGAAATGGTAAAAAATATGTTACTTGTAATTACTGAATTATCAGAGTTGCTTAAGTTTTCTCTAGATGCTTTGTTCCTTAAGATTGTCAGGAAAACTTAGATTTTTGTTGAAATTATTTCTAACCTCATTATGAAAGGGCCAACTAAGATGGCCAATGGCCACATGTTCTTAGGGGTAGTATTGATCTCGACTAAAATGTTAAAGATGTATACACACACACACGCATGCACACACAAATGACAGACAAAATTCAAAGACAAAAACAAAAGAATTAAAAAGATATTAATATTTAGATATGATGGTATAAAATATACTATAAAGAAAGAAATGAATGATTTGGAAGGAACAATAATAGAGAGAAAAGCAAATATAAAAGGATCTTTCTGAAAAATAGCCCATTATGATTACATAAAAAGGAAATATTAAAGAAAATGTTACCAAGAAACATAATTTGAATATGTTACTAGCTATGAGAACAATCATAAAAGAAAGATGTCAATATCTAAACATAATCTGATTGAATTTTCAAAAATCATGAATAAAGTTAGAATCCCATAGAAATCTGGATATGGTAAAATACACAGTACCTGGTAAAGGTGAATTATTAGACTGCTCTTAGATGGCTCTGAAACATTGTATACATGAATGGTTCTAGACAACTTAGAAATATGTAGAAATTTCTGAACTCAGAATCAAAAAACCAACCAAGCTTGCCACATCCACACATTACTAGGATTCACCAAAGTTAGCATACTAAAATTACAATTCATTCTCCTGTATAATTAAAATTGGACCTTTTAAAAAACAAATTAAATCATACAGATTTATGTCATAAAATTTTGATAGTGAAAGAGATCAGAAACTTCAATAATGTAAGAGGATTGATAATATAGTCAATATTCATAATGATTTTGCTGAAAAATGGACTCAATAATAGATTAGAGCAATCTAATAAAATAAAAACTTCCCCAGCTGAACACATGAATCAACTTATAAATTTACCATTTAAAATCATAATAATAATTATTATTATGAATTGTAATGAAAACAGGCCAACATCTATACAATGTCAGCTGAAATATCCAATGGCAGGGATAAAATGAGAGCCACATCATTATTCAGAAAACAAAAAATACTACCCACAAAGGATGAATTATGAGATTGTTCTGAAATTTTTCTGAAAGTTTAGTCCTAACAGTAGGTGGGAATTTATGCCAAATTTTGAGAGACTCTGTGACATAAAAATGTAAAACCCAACAAAGTTATGTTAGGATATTTAAAGATATACTCCACTCACCTAATAAATAAAAATTTAAGATCCCTTCCCAGGAGGCTTCAGAAGAAGCATGGCCCTGCCATAACCTTGCTTTCAGATATCTAGCCTCCAGGACTGTGGGACGAGAAAGTTCTGTTGTTTTAAGCCACCCAGTTTGTACGATTTTGTTATGGCAGCCATAGGAAACTAATACATGCAATATATCACATTGACAGGTTTTTGAATGTTAAACTGCCCCTGCATTCCTAGGATAGTCTCCACTTAGTCATAATGTATTATCCTTTTAATATATCGTTGGACTTTATTTGCTATAATTTTATTTAGAATGTTTGCATCTGTATTCATGAGGGTTATTGTTTTATAGTTATGCTGTATTTGTCTAGTTTTGTTATCAAGATAATGTTGATCTCACAGAAGGAATTCCCTCCTCTTCAGTTTTCTTGAAGACTTTGTATAGATCAGTATTGGATTAAAAAAAAAACAGTTTATTGAGAAATAATTCACATATGTAAAATTAACCCCTTTAGAGTGTATAATTCAATGATTTTTATATATTCATAGAATTATGCAACCATTATCTAATTCTAAAATATTTTCATCACCCCCCCCCCAAAGCAACCTCATACTCATTAGAAGTCACTCCCCTTTTTCTCTTCTCTGCAACTCTAGTCAATTGCTCATTTACATTCCATTTCTATGGATTGGCCTATTCTGGGTATTTCATATAAATGGAAATATATATATATACAGTATATGTAGTATATAGTATACTATATGTAGCACACATATATAGTATATGTAGTATATAGTGTATTACAGTATACCATATATAGTATATATATGGTATACTATATATAGTATATATACTATATACATAAACTATATATAGTATATTTACTATATATACTATGCTATAGTATACTACATATGTATATAGTATATATATGTGGTCTTTCCTTTGTTGTAGCCTGATGTTTTTGAGGTTAATTCATGTTTGTAGCATGTATCAGTACTTCATTCCTTGTTATTCCTGAATAATATTCCATTATATGGGTATGTCACATTTGTGCATCCATTCATCAGTTAATAGACATTTGAGTTGTTTTTACTTTTTGGCTATTATGCATGATATTACTATAAACGTTTGTGTATAATTGCTGTAAAAAAAATAAAATAAATAAAATAAAATAAAATATTTTAATATACAAAAGAAGATATTATGTAAAAGGAATTATATGTTTTTCCATTTGCTTGTGTCATCTACAATTTCTTTCCTCAGTGTTTTCTAGCTCTCTTTGTAGAGAACTGTTGCCTCCTTGGTTAAGTATATTCTTAGGTATTTTAGCTTCTTTGTGTCTATTGTTAATAGTATTGAGTCTTTGATTTGACTCTCAGCTAGACCGCTATTGGTGTATAGGAATGCTACTAATTTGTTTACATTGGTTCCATAACATGAGACTTGCTGAATTTATTTATCAATTCCAGGAGTCTTTTGGTGGAGTATTTGGGGTTTTCTAGATATAAAATCATATCATCATCAAAAAGCAATAGTTTGAACTTCTCTTTCCTGATTAGGATGCTCTTTATTTCTTTCTCTTGCCTGATTGTTCTGGCTAGGACTTCCAGCACTGTATTGAATACAAGTGGTGAAAGTGGGTACCCTTCACTTGTTCCAGTTCTTAATGGGAATGCTTTCAATATATCTCCATTCAATATGATGTGGGCTGTGGGTTAGTCCTATATATGGCTTTAAAAATTTTGAGATATGTTTCATATCATGCTCATGGATTGGTAGAATCAACATTGTTAAAATGTCCATACTACCCAAAGTGATTGACAGAGTCAATGCAAACCCTATCAAAATACCAACACCATATCTCACAGATCTAGAAAAAATAATTCTATGCTTTGTTTGGAAACAGAAAACAGCTTGAACAGCCAAAGCAACCTTAAGCAAAAGGAACAAATCTGGAGGCATCATCTTACCAGACTTTAGGCTAATACTACAAGGCTATAGTAAACAAAACAACATGGTAATGGCACAAAAATAGAGACATAGACCAATGGAACAGAACACAGAACCCAGTTATAAAACCATCCACATATTGCCATCTGATCTTTGACAAAGTAGAGAGCAATATACACTGGGGAAAAGAATCTCTATTCAATAAATGGTGCTGGGAAAATTGTATAGCCACATGTAAAAGATTGAAACAGGATCCTTACCTCTCAGCACTCATCTTAATTCAAGATGAATAACAGACTTAAATCTAAGACATGAAGCCACAAGAATTCCAGGAGAATATGTTAGAAAAACTCTTCTAGATATTGGCCTAGGCAAAGAATTTATGAAGAAGACCTCAAGGGCAATCACAGTAACAACAAAAATAAATAAATGGGACTTGATTAAATTAAAAAGCTTCTGCACAACCAAGGAAACAATCAACAGAGCAAATAGACAATCTAGAATGGGAGAAAATATTTGCATGCTATACATCCGACAGAGGGCTAATAACCAGAATCTACAAAGAACTCAGGCAAATCACCAAGAAGAAATCAAACAATCCCATTAAAAAGTGGCCAAAGACATAAACAGGTTTTCAAAAGAAGATAGACTAATGGCCTATAAACAAATGAAAAAATTATCAATGTCACTAATCATCAGAGAAATGCAAATCAAAACCACAATGAGATATCACCTAACCACAGTGAGAATGGCTTTTATAAAAAAGTCCCAAAACAACAGATGCTGGCATGGATGTGGAGAAGAAGGAACACTCACACACTGTTGGACTGCAAACTAGTGCAAACTCTATGGAAAATAGTATGGAGATTTCTCAAAGATCTAAAAGTAGACCTACCATCTCATCCAGAATTCCCACTACTGGGTATTTGCCCAAAGGAAAATGTCATTTTATCAAAAAGACACTTTCACTTGAATGTTTATTGCAGCACAATTCACAAACACAAATGTGATATCAAACCAAGTGCCCATCAATTTATGAGTAGATTAATAAAATGTGGTATATAGATACCATGGAGTACTACTCAGCCATAAACAAAGATGAATTAATACCTTTTGCAACAATCTGGATGGATCTGGAGACCACACTCCTAAGTGAAGTATCACAGGAATGGAAAAACAAACACCACATGTACTCACTATTAAATTGGAACTAACCAATCAGCACTAATGTGCACAGAGAGAAGTAAAACTCAATGGAAATCATGCGGGTGAGAGGGGAGGGGAGAGGAGAGGATGAGTAAAATCCTACCTAATGGGTACAATGTACATTATCTGGGTGATGGGTATAATTGTAACTTTGACTCAAGCAATACAAAAGCAATCCATGTAACCAAAACATTTGTACCTCCATAATATTCTGAAATAATTTTTTAAAAAGTACCTGCAGCAACACAATAGAGAAAAACCAGATAATAACCACATAGTAAGGGTTACTGGGGAGACTATCATACCTGAGATATCTGGAGATCGCTAATAACAAAGAACAAGGGTGAGGGCTACAAGTGTATGCCATATAGTGGGTGCCACCAAGGTCCCCAGTGGCCTGCTCTTCAGAGGACACAGACAGCATTTATCGCTGAGGAAACCAAGAGCCATTGCCACTGTAAAATCCCCAGAGAAAGATTTGCTGTTGTGCTCTCCCCACTCTCAAAAAGAAGCCAATGTCATTCCACCCTCGGACCAGTGTGCTGCCCATACCTCAGTTGTGGCTGCTCTGGATATACCTACTGTATAGACACTGGCTGCATGGCTGCACCATGCATGCCTGCACCTCAGACACTAGAGTTACCACTCCTGCAGGCTAGCCATGCCACAGGCCCTGGAGCCAAGGTTGCTATGTGCTCAACTGCACTCCAGACCCTGTTTCCATGGCCACTTAATGAGCACCATGCATCGGACACCAGTGCCATCATCATTGTAAACACATCTACAAGCTGGGCTTGGGGCCTCAAGGGATCCCCTTGGCCATGACTTCCCCCTTGGGAGAAGATATTAGAAATAGCCCAACAGGCCCTACTTTTGCTGTGGACACCCACAGCCTTGGCCACACAGGACCACTGCAATCTTTGTAGGCACTAACCTAAGCTGACAGAGCAGCAGAGAGACTACATATTTACGTTATAATCAGAGCCTAAATGCCACACCCCACAAGGTGGAGCCCTTGTACCTCTCCATAGGTGAAAGTATTTTCCTACTGAAATCAGTCCATAGAATCTGGAAGAGGTAACTGGTCCATCAAATGCAAGGACATCCATGCAAGGCAATAGAAAACATGACCCATGGCCCCATCAAAGTGACAGTCTAATTTTCCTGTAATCAACCTGAAAAAAAAACTCTGTGAATTACCTGATAAGGCATTCAAAATAATTGTTTTAAGAATATTCAGCAAATTTCAAAACAGTACTAATAGGCAACTCATTGAAATCAGGAAAATAATGCATGAACAAAGTGAGAAGTTCAACAGTGAGATATGTTGTGAATTCTCATAATTTTATGTTGCCTCAACATCAATTTTAAATGCAAGTTTAACTTTCTCAGACCAAAGTAGTACTCAGGCACCCTTGAAACAGTTTTTGGTTCTATACCACAGTCAATGTCTCAAGTCAGTGGCCAGAGATAAGAACTTAGAGACATCTTTTCCACCTAGCAAACAGGGCTCCCTGCTTTCCTGCCACTTTCTTTAAAAGGGTCGTTCAGTCATTTGCCCATGAACTTAAAGTGACCCACACCGTATTGCCTTATATATACTGCTAATTGGTATATACCTCTTTTCCCTTGACTCTTCATTCTTGCCTCACATAACCTGAGGATGGAAGATTGCCTTCACAATTAATTATGCCCTCCTTGTCCAGGGTCTGTAAATAAAATCTTTGAATTTTTTTTTTTATTGTGGTGTTGTATTGAATTTGTGCCTTCCATCTGAAGAGCTAGGGGCTGCCCCAGGTTGAGTTTTCTCTGGGATGCCAGGAAGAACAAAAGGTTGGGTTTCCTGAACAGAGTAATGGTCAGGCGAGTGTAAAGTGGACAAAGGTCAGACAAGAACCAGAAAGGTGTCTGCCAGTATAAAGAATTTCCTATGTGAGGGAGGCCCAGTTACAGGTAAAAAAACTAGTATTAGACTGTCTGTCAGGTAAAAGAATTATCATGTGAAAGGTACGCTGTAAAAACCCATGTCCAACTCCCCTTGACCTTCCATCAGGGCAGGGTTGCTAGCTGCTCTGGTTTTGGAACCCCAATTTTAGCTAAGGGCTCTCAAAACAAGATAGAAAGTTCAAACATACCAAATAGAAATTCTGGAGATAAAGAATACAATGAATTAAATGAAAACATGCAATAAAGACTATCAACAGCAGACTTCATCAAGCAGAAAAAAAGAATCTGTAAAGTTAAAGATAGGTCATCTGAAAATATCTGGCTATAAGAGAAAAAAGAAAGAAAAGAATAAAAAGGAATGATAAAAGCCTATGGGATTTATAGAAAACCATCACAAGAGCTAACATTTGCATCATAGGGTTTAAAGAAGGAGAAGAGAAAGAGAAAGGGACAGAAAACTTACCTTAAAAAATGACTAAAAATTTCCCAAATCAGGGGAAAGATATATATATAGATATATATATAGATATATATCTCCAGGCACATGAAACCCAAAGATATCTAATCAGATTCAACACAAGGAAAATTTTACCAATAAATACTATAAACTTATGCACATACAGAAAAACAAAAATCAAAGTCAAGGAGAGAATTTTTAGAGCAGCAAGAGAAGAGAAGTTCTTCACATACAAGGACATATCCACAAGGCTTTAGGTGGATGCTTTAGCAAAAACTTTTCAAGGCGGAAGACAGTGAGATGATATTTTCAAAGGGCTGAGAGAAAAAAAAAACTCCTATCAAACAAGAATATTTTACCCTGCGAATCTGTCCTTCAGAAATGAAAGATAAAGACTTTTCCAGAAAAACATAAGCTGAGAGAGTTCATCACCATCAGACCTGCCTTACAAGAAAGCTTAAAGGAAGTTTTTCAAGCTAAACTTTTAAAAGAATACACGAATTTGTAACATAAAAACATATAAAATACACTACTAAAAGTAAGCATATTGCAAAATTCAGAATATTCTAATACTGTAATGGTGGTGTGAAAATCAGTTATCTCTCTAACATAAAAGTTAAAAGAAAAAACTATTAAAATAATTATAGCTGCAATAATTTATAATGGAGACAAAGTATAAAAAGATACAATTTGTGACATCAAAAACATAAAATGAGAGAGGGCTTAATAAAGTGTAGAATTTTTAAACACAATGGAATTCGAGTTATTATAACTATGATAGGTTATGTGTAAGTCTCATGATAGCCACAAAGCAAAAATCCATAATAGTAAGAATTTTAGGAGGGACTTCACAATGGCTGACTAGAAGCATCTCATGCTCACCTCCTTTAGTTAGAAGAACCAAAATAGTATGTGGATAATCACACTTTGAATACATTATTTAAAAGAGAACACCGGAATTTGACAAAAAAGTTGCAGGAAACACTGAAAGAAAGGAAAAAGAGAGGGAAGCCTACTTGGCAACATACATAACCTAAATATCTGTACCCCCATAATATGCTGAAATAATTAAAAAAAAAGATATTCCATTAAAATAATAAAAGAGAGCAGAGGTGGTTACAGTAATATCATACAAAATAGGCTTTACATTAAAAAATGCTACAGGAGACAAAGAAGGACATAACATAATGATAAAATGGTCAGCTCACCAAAAAGATAAGCTCACCAAAAAGATATAACAATTTATAAACATGCATGCGCCAATATTTGATCTCTAAATACATGAAACAACCATTGACAGAATTCGTATGTGAAATACATAGCTCTATAATATAAGAATAAGGAACCTTAATCCTTAATACTCCACTTTCAATAATAGATAGAACAACCAGACAGAAGTTCAATAAGAAAAAAGATGACTAGAATAACATTATAGACTGATTGGATCTAATATGCATACACAAAATACTCTACATAACAATAGCAGAATAATTATTCTTCTTAAGTACACATAGCATATTTTCCAGAATAGAACATGTTAGGACACAAAACTAGTCTTGATAAATTAAAAAGACTGAAATCATACAATGTAACACAATGGAATGGAAAAAGAAATCAATAGCAGATGGAAAAGTAAAAAATCCACAAATATATGGAAATTAAACAACACACTCTTAAAAACCCAATAGGTCAAAGAAAAAATTATAAGAGGAATTAGAAAATATCTTGAGACAAAAGACAATGAAATCACAACATACCAAAACCAATGGGATGCAAAAAAAACAATGCAAAGAGGAAATTTTATAGCTCTAAACTATTACATTAAAAAGGAAAACTGTTCTCCAAATAAAGATCTAACTTTACACCTTAAGGAAGTAGAAAAAGAACAAAATTAACTTAAAGCTAGCAGAAGCAAGGAAATAATAAGGATTATAAAAGAGATAAATGGCATAGAGAATAGAAAATCAGTAGAGAAAACTAATGAAACCAAGAGTTGGTTCTTCGAAAAGATGAGCACAATGTACAAACTGATTGTATCAATTACAAAATTGATTAAGAAAGAAGATAAGACTCAAATAACTAAAATCATAAATGAAAGATAAGATATTACCACCATTTTACAGAAATAAAAAGGATTATAAGAGAGTACTATGAACAATAGTACACCAACAAATTGGATAACCTAAATGAAATGTCCAAATTCCTAGACATACAATATAACGAGACTCTGTTATGAAGAAATGGAAAATTTAAATAGAACTATAATTAATAAAGACATTATTAGGAAATATTAGGTTATTAGGTAATATTAGATATAATGTGAATTAGTAATGAAAACCTCCCAACCAAGAAAAGCTAAGGACAAGATGGCTTCATTGCTGAATTTTAATAAACAATCACAACATAAAAAATAAGTGACAATCCTTTTCAATTTTTCCCAAACAATGAAGAGGAGGGACAACTTTCTAACTCTATTAGGGAGTTTCTAACTCTTTCTAATTCTATGAGGCTAGCATTACCCTGGTAACAGACAGACAGTAACAGAAAAGAAAACTATAGACTAATGCACCTTATGAATATCAATGTAAAACTCCTGAGCAAAACACTAGCTAAGTGAATTCAACAGCATATTAAAAGGGTTACACACCAAGACCAAGTGGAATTTATTTTTGGAATGCAAGGATGATTCAATATACAAAAAGTATTCATTGTATTAACACATCACATAAATCGAATAAAGAAAAAAAGCCACAATCATCTATTAGGAAAACTATTCATAGATATCCACAAGCAAACGAATGAAGTTGAACTAATACCTTACAAAATAAAAAAAAAATTAATAACTCAAACTGAATCGAAGACCTAAACATAAGTGCTAAAACTTTAAAACTCTTAGAAGGAAAACATAGGGGAATTGATGATCCAGACTTCATTAAAATTTAAAAATATCTCAGCTAGAGACCCTGTCAAGAGAATAAGAAGAAAATTCACAAACTGAGAGAAACATATTCTTTGCAAAACCATACCTAAGAAGGAACTATTATACAAAATTTACAAAGAACTCCTCTTAATACCCAACAATAAGAAAATAAACAATCTGATTTAAAAATGAGCAAAATACATGAACAGATATCTCACCAAAGAAGACATATAGATGGCAAACAGTCATATGAAAAGATGTTCAAAATCATAAATCATTATAGACTTGTAACTTAACACAACAATGAAATACCGTTACACATTTATTAGAATGGCCAAAATCCAGAACTCTGAGAACACCAAATTCTGGCAAGGATGTGGAACAACAGGAGTTCTCATTTATGGTGGGTGGAAATGCAAAATGGTACAGCCACTTTGGAAGAAAATTTGGCAGTTTCTTACAAAAATAAATATACTCTAACCTATGATCCAGCAATCATGCTCTTTGGTATTTAACCAAAAGTGTTGAAAACTTATGCCCATACAAAAACCCGCACACAGATGCTTATAGCAGTTTTATTCATAGTTGCCAAAACTTTCATGCAACCAAGATTGTCCTTCAGTAGGTGAATGGATAAACTGTGGTACATTCAGACAATCGAATATTTAGTGCTAAAAAGAAATAAGCTAGCATGTAATGAAAAGATGTGGATAAATCTTATGAATATTACTAAGTCTGAAAAGGTTATATACTGTATGATTCCAACTATGTGACATTTTGGAAGAGGAAAAACTATGGAAACAGTAAAAAGCTCAGTGATTGCCAGGGGTTGGGGGAAGTGGTGATACATAGGCAGAACATAGAGGAATTTTGGGACAGTGAAAACATTCTGTATGGTACTATAATGGTGGATATATTAATACATTTTTCAAAACCCATAGAATGTATAACACCAACAGTGAATCCTGATGTAAATTATGGACATTGGATAATAATGATATAGGTTCACTAATTATAAGAAATATAACACTCTGGTGCAGGATGTTGAAAGTGGGGGAGCTTGTGCATTATTGGGGAAGAGGATATGAGAACGCTTTGTACTTTCTGCCTAATTTTACTATTAACCTAAAACTGCTCTAAAATACAGTTTATTAATTTTTTAAAAAGTCAGTAGACAAAAAATACATTTGAAAGAAATATTTACTGCACATAAAAAAGACAGGGGGAAAATATCTATAATATACAAAATGCCCTCATGAGGTGAAAAGAAGAAGGAACAAAATAATAGGAAAAAAAATAGCACCTATAAAGAGCTGTTAATTTTCTGCCCATTAGTGGTCAGATCAATATTTGCGATCTTTAAATGCAGGGCATCTTAATTGCTATGTTCTACTGAACACTAGAGATTATCTATCCTCAAATTGTGAATGATCAGGTCTGAGTAGACATCTTCATATAATCTTCCCTAATTTCCATTCTGAATTTAGTCATAGAAATGAAAAATTTTGAAAGTGGCCTAAATTCTATTTATCTTCTATTCCAGAGGGAAGGTGCAGATAAAAAATGGAGGCAGGTCACCAGAACTGATATCTTATAAAAGTTAAGATATGTACTCACCATCACATTGGTATTAACTGGTCAACACTTAAGTGCACATATAGTAGTAACATTCATCGGGTGTCAAGCAGGTGGGAGTGGGGAGGAGGGGATGGGTATATTCATACCTAATGGGTGCGGTGTGCACCGTCTGGGGGATGGACACGCTTGAAGCTCTGACTCAGATGGGGCAAAGGCAATATACGTAACCTAAACATTTGTACCCCCGTAATATGCTGAAATAAAAAATAAAATAAAATAAAAAATTTAAAGTAAAAAAGTTATGATAGAATATAAGATACAAATAATTGAGCAGAAATTAGTAAGTGTAATTAGAGGAATTTCTAGGTAGAAATAATGTTAATTGTTTAATAAATTCCTTACTCCAAAGCTCAGCAGTTCTCTTGGTTTCTTCTACTTTGACTTGTAGAGATGCAAGGGCTTTTTGGAATGATGAACTTAACACTAAAAATAAAATACAATTACACACAAATGCAAACACACACATGAACAAACATGCATCATACATGCTATGGATTATGTAGACATATGCATAAACATACATATCTATGTTTGTGAGCCTATGTATGTGACAGATAATTTGAAACTATTAATCATCCAATTATTTTAAAATTTGTAAATTAAAGAATCATTAATATTTTCATTAAATAAGCATTCAATAGATACGAGGTGATGTTTTCTTTTGCTTTAATTGTGATTTTATATCTAATTGCAGTCTAAATTTTACAACTAATACATACTTTCTCAACAGTTTTTTGTCCATATTTCATATTTTTTAGTTTCACCAATTTTTTAAGACATTGTCTTATAACTTCCCACATATTAATCTTATTTTCACTTTAGTATATTTTCTTCACAATTTTCTTTCTCACTGTTTTATGATATATCCTCTAATGAAATACACACTTGGAAGAACATACCTCTGACCATTTAGTCAGATAACTACTCTTCCTCAAAGCATACCAGAATGAAGTTTGTGAATGGACTTTAGCACCTAAATATTAGTGGATGCAGAATTTCCCCTGAAAAAATAAATGTTTGTACAATGAAAGCTGATACTAGAAATGTAAAATCCAAGACTAGCACATTTTACAAGAAAAAAATTAAATCCTATTTAATATTCAGCTGCATAATACATATTTCCAGTTCTTTTAGAGGTTTTGATTTGAGATTAAATGATGATTTTATTTTTTATGTGTGATAGCTGGAAGTGACAATTACACACATAGCAATGATGACACTACAGGTTGCTTAGATAGGAAAAATAAAATAGCAGAGAAGGAAGCTGTTCATTCATATCAAGATCATTCTAACTCCTCACAGAAAGAATTTATCTTTTTGTCAAGCTTATATAATTTACAGACAGCACTAAATGCTTATCTAATTAAAATGAATTAATATGTCTTTTATATTCATTAGAAGAAATTCCTAACCAGAACTTATCTTCAAGAGGAAACTCTTCCTACCAAATTCAGCAGCTAAGGAAAAAAACATAAAGCATTTTTTTTTTTGCACTCCTTTGAGCTTTCAGAAGTTACAGAGTTGTAAAGCATGTGATTGACAAAGAGTATCAAACTGGGTTCTGAAATAAAGCTAGCTGTTTCCTAGAATATACATAAATTAGTGTTTGACATTAGACAGAATAGGTTTGATAATGAAAGGCATTCCAAAAATGATAACGCCGAAAGCAGTTATGCATTATGCCAATCAAATTTTGCAAATATGATTGCACATCCTCCTTGAAATACATTTAGTTCACAGTTGTACTTAAAATGTAGCAAATAGTTTTCCTTGACTGAAGTAAGGTGCCAAACTGAAATAGCAAGATGCAGAATGTGAGTGTCTAGCAATATGGCAGTGGAAATAAAGGGGATAAGGAAATAATCCAAAGAGAGGGTTAGTGAAATTTACATACTAACCAAAAATGACAACATTTAGTCTTTGGAAATCCCATATAGATTCATTCAAACAGCTCTATTATGAAACACATTCTTTTCCTAAAGCCCAAGGTAAAACTATTTCCCTAATAATCAACATATTGATATAACTTTTCATATTCAAAGAGAAGGCCATTTTCAACAATATTCTTGCAAAAATACCAATTTTTCTTTCTAATTAAAACACAGTCATGTAGTTGTGCTAATATGCTATATTTCTCAAATATCAAGAATTAAAAAAGAATCTCATAAAAATCCAGAAACGGAAAAAAAAAATACCCACCAAGGTTGAATTATCAAACCGATTTAATTGGCTTTGAAACCACTGCAAAAAAGAAAGTTGCCAGATAAATTTGGAAAGAATTTTGAGGAATTCTATGTTGTAAAATTAAAAAATACCTGAGCAAGTTGAAAATATGATTACAGTGGTAGGATTTATCAATGATGGGATTTTAAATATTTACTTCATTTGGCTGAAAGATAAAAATTTAAAAATTAAAAACACGTGGAGCTTTGACCTTAAACAAGAAAGAGTACAAATTAAATACAAAGTAAATACAAGAAAAGAAATAATATGGATCATTATGAAAACCAATACAATTGAAAACAGAAAAGTAATATAGAAAATAAATAAAACAAAAAGCTGTTTGTAAGAATATCAATAAATTTGATCAACCAAACAAGACAGATCAGAAAAAAATACATACGACATAATTTACCTGTATTAGTAACAGAAATGATACCCCTATAGATTCTAGGTATATTAAATATATGAGATTATATGATGAATAAATTTCTGCCAAAATTGACAACTTACATGAAATAGGAAAATTATTTGAAAGACACAAACAAGGCAACTCAAGAAGAGATAAACTGAATAGCGCTATATTTATAAAATAAATTAAATTTATAGTTAAAAGCCTTCCAAAATACTTCTGCTTTCAGTTCACAGATGAAGAGAGAACTAGAAAAAATCTGCACAGACTGTAAGTTTATGATTTTTCTTGAAGGTTTTAGAAAACTGAGTTTGCTGAGGAAACAGCTAAACCACAATCTACAGAAAGTGGTCCCTATAGAGAGAAAAAGGACCTGAGCATTTTCTTACCTGAGGCAGGCACCACCTCATGCCACAGACGCCAGGAAGCTTTGGATAAACATTTTTAATGATTAGCTAAAGACCACTTGTGTGCTACTGTGGATGCGTAAAGCCCGTAAAGGCTTCAGATAAAGCAGCAATTACACTCTCTCGTAGGCTTTTCCTACAGGATGCCTACAAGTCATTCATAGAAAAGATCAGGAAGAATCCTGCGAAAATTTACATTGTGGTGCTTTCTGGGGAAGGGGAGGAGCAGCCCCTGCTGAACCTCTGCCAAGATCCATGTCTCCTGTCCCCCTTGTATATAAAAAAGCATTAATCTGCAAAGAGAAGAGCAATAAAAACTGTCACATTAGGGCACTGGTGGGAACCAATTGCAACTGGGAAAAGAAAGGGGATTTGAAACACACATACACACACACACACACACACACACACACACACACACCCCTCTGTTCCTGGGGGAAGTGCATAAACTGTGTGTTTTAACCTTTTGTAAAATAAAATCTGTATTATGATACATCTGGGGCCTTGCTGAGCAGGGACGGATGGCCCTTCTCAGCCTTAGCTAATTCCTTGAGATAGCAAAGGACAGGCCTGTGAGTGCACCTTTCTAAGCAAATTAACTAATGCAGAGCCCATACCACCAACTGCCTTTTTATAGGGCTCTCACAGTTCCGGCCACTATGCCCCTACCTTAATTACTTCATGGCCACATACCAGACAAACAGGGACAGCCAGCTCTTAAACCCTAGATCCCCATGGAATCTTGCCTCACCCATTCCTTTTCATGAAAACCACAACATGGACTCTTGCATGCAGTTTCTGTATCTCCTGCCTTCTGACACGTGTCCTCCCTCACGGTATGGCGTACACCCTTCTCTTGCAATCTGTGTGTATAACAAGCTATCTTTTCAATGGCCATTGTGTACCGTACTATTGACCTCATCATATCTGAATAATAATAAAACCTTCCTTTTAAAACAATGTATTAGGCTCACTACTACAGCTGAAGGAGGGGCAGGAGGACTTTTGAAGGACAAAGCCCTGAAACTCAGATATGCGATACTAGCCTAAAGCTGATGCATAATAAGAATGTGTGAGAAAATACCCCATCATTCCATGTCCTCCCCACCACTTGATTAATAAAAATTGAGTAAAAATAACAATTGAACACAGCTGGCAGGGCTTTAAGAGAAAAATATTTTCAAGTGCAGCTACAAGAAATCCACCCCCCAAAGCCAACAGTAGAGCAGAAAATGATAAAATAATCTCTGTTCTACCAAGTCATACCCTAAACATGAAGCATCACTATAAAAAAAAAAAATGGCACATAGAAGGTTGCCATAGAAGCTACAAACCTGAAATCCAGTGCAAGTCCTGACTAAAATATCACAAATCACCACACTAAAGGCAAGGCCTAGCAGAACAAAAATGCTCATCTTTAAGCACAAAAGGTGCTTCTCTAGTTATCTAATGTTTTATCACTATCAGCTTCTGACAAAAATCTATGAAGTATACAAAAAGACAAGAAAATAAATGTTCTGTAGAGACAAAACAATCCCTAAAACCAGTCTCAAATATAACAAAGATGTTTCAACTACCAGGGAATTTAAAACAACAATGTTAAAAATTCTAATAGACAAGATAGGTAATATGTAAGATTGCATGGATAATTTTAAGCAAATAAAGAAAGTTGAAAAATTCTTTCAATGTGTTCCTCAGGAGACTTAAAACCCCCAAAGAAAGATTTATTGAGCTTGGTAAGTCAATAAAAATTCCTCAAACTGAAGGATGAAAAAGAAAGAGTGCAGAATAAAACAGTGTATCCACAAATCTGTGGTACAATGTCAAATAATCTAATATATGTATAATTCGAATCCAAGAAGAAAGAGAGATAAAAAAATAGAAGAAATATTTGAAGAAATAATGGCCAAGAATTTAACAAAATTAATGACAGATACCAAAGTGCATATTCGAGGAGCTCAGAGGCCACCAACCAGGAAAAATAAAATAAAAACAATAATTAATCTGGGAATATGATGTTTAAATTGATGAAAACAAATGAAAAATAGAAAATATTGACAAACCAGAGGGCACAGAAAGACATGTTACAAACACAGGGACAAGGAGGGTAAGAATTACAGAGGACTTCTCATGCAAACAAGAAGAAACTAGTGATATCTTTAAAGTGAGGGAAGAAAAATAGTTGTTTGTCCAGAATTATTTTCTTCCTTTAAAAGCTTTATTTAAGTATAAACCACATACCATAAAATTCATCTTAACAGTGTACAGTTAAATGATTTTTAGCAACTTTGCAGGGTTGTATAACCATAAACATAAACCAGTTTTAAAAGATTTTCATCACCCAAAAAGGATCCTTTGTGACCATTTGCAGCCAATTCCCATTTCCACAACCAGCCCTGGGCAACTATTGATCTACTTTATCTTAGTGTCTCTATAGATTTGCCTCTTCTATAAATTTCATAAAGAATAGAATTATATGATGTTTAATCTTTTGCATCTAACTTCTTTCACTTAATACCATGTATTTGTCAATATCCTCTTCCTTCTTATTGCGGATTAGTATTCCATTGTATAGATGCACCACATTTTTGTTTAACCATTTTTCTGTTCATGGACTTTTTGATTATTTGCACTTTTTTAGTTATTATAATTAACGTTGTTATGAACATACATATGCGAGTTATTGTTGGGATATACGTTTTCACCTTACTTGGGTAGATATGTAGCAGTAAATTATTGGGTCATGTGGTAGACTTATGTGTAATTTTATAAACAACTAACTGCAAAACTATATTTCAGAGTGCTGGAATTTTATTTTACATGCTAACCAGCCATGCAGCATAACCTTTATTTTTCCACATCCACATCTACACTTTTAATTGCCTCAATTTTTTATTATAACAATTCTAAGGGGTGAGAGGTACTATCTCATTGTTGTTATAACTTGTAATTCCATAAGACATCATTAGTTTGAACGTCTTTAGCTGTGCTTGCTAGTCATTTGAATATTTTCTATGATTAAATGTTCATTGAAATATTTTGCCCATTTTTTATTGAGCTATAACTCACATAGTATGAAATTTATCATGTTAAGGTGTATAATTTATTTTTTTCTTTATTCTGAAGGATGTGCAACCATAACAACAATTTTATTCAAGAACATTTTCATGACCACCCACAACCCCTTCCAAAAAAGAAAAATAAAAAAACTCCATTCCCATTAGCAGCCACTCCCTATTATTTACTTCCCCCAGGCTGACAGCCACTAATCTGCTTTCTATCTTTATGCCTATTCCAGACATTTAATATAAATGGAATCATGTAAGACATGGTTTTCTGTGTCTGCCTTCTTTCACTTAGCAAAATGTTTTCAAGGTTCACCCATGTTGTAGCATGTATTAATACAAACATGCATCACTTAACAATAGGAATAAGTTCTGAGAAATACATCATTAGGCAATTTTGCCCTTGTGTAAACATCATAAAGTCTACTTACACAAACCTAAATGATACAGCCTACTACACACCTAGGCCATAGGATATAGCTTATTGTTCCTAGGCTACAAACCTGTATAGCATGTTAATGTACTGAATACTTTGGGCGACTGTAACACGATGGTAAGTATTTGTGTTTCTAAACATATCTAAACCTAGAAAAAGTAATGTGTTGTGCTATGACATTACAATATCACCAGGTGAAAAGATTTGTTTAGTTTCATTACACTGTTATGGGACCACTGTCCTATATGCAGTCCATCATTGCAGTGCATGACTTCATTTTTATGCCTGAATAATATTCCATTGTATGGCTATAGCACATTTTATTTATCCCATTCATCAATTGATGGACATTAGAGTTTTTGTTCACTTTTTGGCTATTATAAATAATGCTGCTATGAACATTCATATACAAGTTTTTGTGTAAATGTATGTTTTTTGAGTTTATTTAATTTTAACTGGTCTGTGAATCATTAAATAATACACATTTAAAATTTATGACCATAACATATGTTTTTAATTCACCAATATATATACCTAGGAGTAGAATTACTGGGTCTTATGATAACTCTATGTTAAACTTTTTGAAAAACTGTTAAGATTTTTTCCAAAGTGATTGCATCGTTTTACATTCTCACCAGCAATGTATGAGAATGCCGATTAAATACTTGCCAACATTTGTTATTGCCCATTGTTCCTATCATAGCCATCTTCTTGAATGTGAAGTGTTATCTCATTGTCATTTTCATTTGCATTTCCCTAATGACTAAGAATGCCAAGTATCTTTTCAGATTCTTATTGAAATGTGCATATCATTTTCAAAGAAATGTGTATTCAAAACAGATGCCCATGTTTAATTTGGCTGTCTTTTTATTATTTAATTGTAAAAATTCTTTATATATTAAGGATAAGGGACTATCAGATATATGACAGAAAAGATTCTTTTTTCCATTTTATCAGTTGAATTATCACTTCCTTAATAGTGTCTGTGACAGGTAATTTTATGTGTCAACTTGACTGGAGCATGGGTTGCCCAAATATTTAGTCAAGCATTATTCTTGGTGTTTCTGTGTGAATGTTATTGGATAATATTAACATTTAAATTGGTATAAAGCAGATGGTCCCCCCAATGTGGGTGGGCCTCATCCAATCAGTTGAAGGCTTGAATAAAACAAAAAGGCTGGACCCTCCCCCAAGTAAGGGACAATCCTTCCTACCTGATGTCCTTTGAATTGTTATGCTGATTTTTTCCTGTTTTTGGACTCAATCTAAAACATCACCTCTTCCTGGGTCCTGAGCCTGCCAACCATGAGACTAGAATACACTATTAGCTTTCCTACATCTCCAGCTCACAAATTCACCCTTCAGATCTTTGGATTTGCTGGTCTCCATAATCACATGAGCTGATTTCTTTGAATAAATAAATAAATACATACATACATATATGCATACATAAATAAATATTCTATTTGTTCTGTTTCTCTAGAGAACCATGACTAATAGCAGTGACCTTTGAGGCATAATTATTTTTTTATCTTTGGTGATATTCAATTTTTCTGTTTTCTTTTGCTGAGTGTGCCCTAGGTGTCATGTCTAAGAAACTGTTGCTTTATCCATAGTCATGCAGATGTACATCTTTGTTTCTTCTAAGAGATTTAACTCATAAATTTAGGTATTTCATAAATTTTTAGTTGATTTTTGTATAAGGTAATAGGCAGAGGTTCAAATTCATACCAATTCATGGGAATATACAGTTGTTCCAGCACCATTTTTTGAAAAGATCTCTTTTTACTTATTAAATCTTGAAGACTTTATAAAAAATTAATTGAATATAGGTGTGTGGGTTAATATTTAGATTTCCAGTTCTATTACCTTGAGCTATGTGTCAGTGCTTATGCCAGCACTAAATAGTCTTGATTATTGTAGCTTTTTGGTAAGTTTTGAAATAAGGAATGTGAGTCTTTCAACTTTTTCCTATTTTTCAATATTGTTGTGGCTACTCTGTGTCTTTTGCATTTTCATATTAATTTTAAGATCAGTTTGTTAATGTATGCAAAAAATTCTGCTAGAATTTTGAAATGGATCACATTGAATTTGTAGATGAACCTGGGAAGTATTGCCATTTTTAACAATATTCAGTCTTCTCATTCATGAATACAAGATATCTTTCAATTTCTTATTTAGGTCTTTAATTTCTTTCAACACTCTTTTGTAACTTTCAGAGTACAAGTTTTGCATGCTTTGGTTAAATTTATTTGAAAGTGTTTTATTCTTTTTGATCCTATTATAAATGGAATTATTTTAATTTTATTTCTGTATTGTTTATTACTAGTATATAAAGTTATAAGGGATTATTATCTATTGATCTTATATCTTGAAACCTAGATGAACAAATTATTAGCTCTGATATTTTATTGTGTGTATTGCTTAGGGTGATTTATATATAAGATCATGGCATCGGCAAAGAGAGAGAGTTTTACCTCTTCTTTTGTAATCTGGAGAACTTTTCTTATTTTCTTACCTAAATATCCTGCCTAGAACCTGCAGTACAATGCTGAATAGAAGTTGTGAGAGTGGATATCATCTTCTAGTTCCTAAATTTTTTTATTTATTTATTACTTATTTATTTATTTCAGCATATTACGGGGGTACAAATGTTTAGGTTACATATATTGCCTTTGCCCCACCCGAGTCAGAGCTTCAAGCGTGTCCATTCCCCAGTGCACACCACAACCATTAGGTGTGAATGTACCCATCCCCTCCTCCTCCCACCACCTGTCCAACACCTGATGAATGTTACTACTATATGTGCACATAAGTGTTGATCAGTTAATACCATTTTGCTGGTGAGTGCACGTGGTGCTTGTTTTTCCATTCTTGTGATACTTCACTTAGTAGAATGGACTCCAGCTCCATCCATGGTACTGGCACAAGAACAGAGACCAATGGAATAGAACTACGAACCCAGATATGAAACCATCCCCATATACACATCTGATTTTTGACAAAGCAGACAAAAACATGCACTGGGGAAAAGAATCCTTATTCAATAAATGGTGCCGAGTTTTGTCAAATGCTTTCTTCTGCCTATATTGAGAGATCATGTAGGATTTTCCCCTTTATTACATTAATATAGTATATAACTTTAGCTAATTTGAGGCAATCTTGCATTCCTAGCCCAGTTGTCAGAGTGTATAATCCTTTTAATGTGACATTCAACTTATATATTTACTTATGTGTTTTTGCAAAACATCTGTATATAGTGGACCCACAGAGTTCAAACCTGTGTTGTTCAAAAGTCAATTGTTCATCTGAACTTCCCATGCTGATTTTGTATTTTGCAACTAATAGCTTCTTTGCGGATACTTTAGTCTATATATCAGATTATGTTACCTGCAAGCAAAAATAATTTTCCTTCTTCCTTTCCAATTTATATGCCTTTTATTTCTCTGTCTTGCCTGATTGCTCTGGCAAGGACTTTCAGTATAGTATTGAATAACAGTGGTGAAAGTGAGCATCCTTTTTTCTTCCTGATATCAGAGAGAAAGATGTGGGTATTTTCTTAATAAATACCATGTTTCATGTTAATAGCTTTCTATAAATTTATGTAGATATAAATTTATATTTATTTATATTTCCATCAATTATCCATTTCAGTTATTTGATCTAATTTGCAGGCCTACATTTGTTCATAATATTCTCCTTTATTCTTTTTTTTTGTCCCTGAAAGTGGTGAGACTCTTTTATTCCTTTAAGGCCAGTATTAATGTCTCTTTTTCATTCCTAGTTTCATTCCTAGTTCATTTACTAGTTTGAATCTTTTGTCTTTCTTAGTCAGTTTATTTAATGATTTGTCAAGTTTGTTCCTCTTTTACAAGAAACAACTTTTGGTCTTGTTAATTTCCTTTAGTGTTTTCTATTATCTTTATTATTTCCTTACCACTGCCAGCTTGGTGTCAGTTTGCTCTTCTTTTTCCTAGTTCTTTCAAGCATAGATTACTGGTTTGAGATATTTTATTCTTTTTAATGTAGCCATTTACTGCTATAAATTTCTCTATGAGCACTGCTTTCACTATATCCTATTAGTTTTGGGATACATGTATTTGTTTTCATTTATCTCTAAGTTTTAAAGAGTATGTTATTTAATTTTCACATACGTATTATTGATTTCTACCTTCCTTCCATGTGGTCAAATAATTCATTTGATTTCAATCTTTTAAAATTTACCCAAACCAAGTATATTTTGATTACTCTTACATGGAATAAAGAAGTTTTAAAAATTCTTTTATTTTCAACCTATTTGGGTTTTTTTCCTAAAATGAGTCTGTAGACAGCATATCATTGGATCATGCCTTTTAATAAATTCTTTCAGTCTCTGTATTCTAGTGCTTAAATTTATTGCATTTACTTTTAAATCAGTTACTGAAAGAAATAGACTTCTGACATTTTTCTATTTGGTTTATATATGTTTTTCTCTATTTTTTGCTCTTCAATACCACCTTTTTATGTCTGATGTTTGATTGATTTTCTTTCCATTTACCTTTTTTATTCTCTTATTTTGTTTTCTCTATATTTTTAAGTTATTTTCTTGATGGGGACTACTATTGTCATCTTAAATTTATAATAAGCTCATTTGAATTTATATTTTTATATTAAATAGCATATACTTTGCTTTAATACAGTTCTGTCCCGCCTACTTTATGTTATTATTAGCATGAATTACATATTTATATATTGTGTGCCCATTATAATAGCTAAATATTGTTTGTTATACTTTTTAATAGACAGGGAAAAAAGAACTACATACCGAAAATACTATAATACTTGCTCTAATATTTACACAGGTAGTTAACTTTAATGGAGTTCTTTGTTTTTTTAAATGCTTCCAGTATCTGTCTAACCTTCTTTCATTTCAGTCTGAATGACTTGCCTTAACTTTTCTTGTAGATCAAGTTTACTAGAGAGGAACTCCCTCAAGTTTATTTGGAAATCTCAATTTTTCCTTTATTTTTAAATGATAATTTTGCTGGATATAAAATTCTTGTATGAAATGATTTTTTTTCTTTTAGCATTAAAATATATTATCCCACTGCCTTCTGGCTTCCTTTGGTTGTGATAAGAAATTGGCGGTTAATCTTGTTGAAGATCCCTTGTATGTGATGAGTTGCTTGTCTTTTGTTGCTTTCAATGTTTTCTTCTTGTCTCTTGCTTTCTTCCTTGCTTTCTGTCCTGTCTGTTGTCTGTCCTATTTCATGTCCCTTGCCCCAGTTTATGCCAGTATAAGCCTTTAAATGATTTCAACATATCCTGCCCAGAATGCCACTCCAGACCTCAGAGAATTTGGGGGGTACAAAACAAAGGCAAGCCACTTAGCTGATTCCCCAGGGAGCTGCCAGACAGGTAGAAAAGCAGAATTGCAATTCTTTCAGAACAAGGCTTACATTCCCCCTCTAGTACCATCCAGCTACACCAGAAACATGAGTTACCAACCCCATGGCTGCCTCTGAGATGGAGAATGGAAGATAGTAGGTGGGTAAACAAAAATGCCACAACACACTCTTACTAACATTTAGCAGCTCCTTTTTCATTAAGCACTCCGCTGAGTGCTGTAAGTTTTCTTTTTAAGTCTAGATTTCTGATTAGATGCCAGAGTTCCAACAATGTAAATTCTGACAGACTTTGACAGTTTAATTGATGCTTTAGTGGAGGGACAAATCCTTGGTGTTCCCTACTCTCTGCCATTCTTGGTTTTAGATGCTTTTTAAAATCCCATCTCTCAGTTGCATTTCCTATCTTTGCAAACTCCACATTTCTGAAGTTTCTGTTTTCTTTTATTTCTGCTTGCGAAGCTTTCTATTCATTCCCAAGATAATCTCCTAATAAAACATTGTTAAATGCAGCTAGTAATACCTAATGGTCTAATAATAGCTGAGAGGCTAATGTTCTGATTCTTTCCAAACACTTAGCCTAGAGTTATAAGTTCATTAAGCACTTTGTAAGCCTCAGCTAAACCAGGTGAAAGTTTTACAGAATGTTCTGCCATGATACGGTATGATCACCAGGTTTCTGGCATCAGATATCAATTTCCAAAATTCCCTGTGCCTGAATACTGAGACAATGACACATAATTTAGAAGCACCTCAATTTAAGATTCCAATTTTTGTATTAGAGTAATTACTTTTAGCGGTTGTAATAAGTAATTAAAAACATTCAGGACATTAACAAATGAAAGTTTATTTATAATTCACACAAATTTTCATTGCAGGTATGGCAGTTATTCTAGGGGGTCTCGTTCCCAAGGGAGATTTAAGATTATATTCTACTTTCATATTTGATTCTACTCTCTCATCCATTATCTTTTAGGCTTAGAAATTTGAGGAAAAGATTGAGACAGTAATTTCTCAAGTGGTTTAAGGGACCAATCCTGAAAATGAAGTACAATATTTTTACCAACAATCCTTTGTCAAGAACTAGTCATATCCCTCCATTTTAAATTCAAAAGAAAGTGGGAAATGTGGTAATCCTGTGAGATCAGAAAGAGAAAATGTACATAATGCATGACTCTGTTTTAGCAGACTAGAATAAGAGATTCTCCTGCCGGCTTTAAAGAAGTTGTCCGTCATGTTGTAAAAAGATCTGTGAGCAGGCCGGGCACGGTGGCTCACACCTGTAATCCTGGCACTCTGGGAGGCCGAGGCGAGCAGATCGTTTGAGCTCAGGAGTTCGAGACCAGCCTGAGCAAGAGTGAGACACCGTCTCTACCAAAAATAGAAAGAAATTAGCTGGACAGCTAAAAATAGATCTAGAAAAAATTAGCCGGGCATGGTGGTGCATGCCTGTAGTCCCAGCTACTTGGGAGGCTGAGGCAGGAGGATCGCCTGAGCCCAGGAGTTTGAGGTTGCTGTGAGCTAGGCTGACGCCACGGCACTCTAGCCCGGGTGACAGAGTGAGTGAGACTCTGTCTCAAAAAATAAAAAAGACCCATGAGCACCTGTAGGTACAGGGAGCAGCCCTTAGCTGACAGCCAGTAAGAAAATAGGGATCCAATACACAACTCAAAGAAACTGAATACAGATACCAATCTGAGGGAGTTTAGAAGAGCCCCAACTTCCAGAAATATAGCCTGGCTGACACCTTAATTGCAGCCTTGTCAGACCCTGATCAGAGGACTCAGCTAAGCCATCTCACCACTTCTGATCCAACAAAACTGCAGGATAATAAATGCAGGTTGTTTTAACTACATGCGTTGTCATTTGTTAGGCTGCAACAAAACACTGATATGTCCTCTTCAAAATTTTTGATGATATTTAATTTCATTTATTTATATATATAATTTACAAAACACAAAAAGTAATTACATTATACATGTTCTTTTCTCTTTCTTTTAGAGCAGTCTACATTTCATTTGTTTGTTTTATTTTCTCTTTTGCTGAGCAACTCCCTGTCACTCCTATGTGATTGTGACCAAATTACTTTTCATTTCACAAACGAAAAATATCCTTTTTTGTCAACTATAGATACTAAGAGTACCTACAGTAGAGGGTTACTATGGAGAATTGGCATGTTACCAAATGCAAAGTCGTCGCATTAATTTTTTGTTTCTTATAATTAAATTATTTTTATAAACTATATTAAAATTTATAAAAATTATTTATAATTAAATTATAATAATATAATTAAAATTGTCTGACATTGTAAGTGATATACATTTTGTTTACTAAATTAAAGAAATATTCTTAGACTATAAGTTTCTTGAAATCAGAATCGATAATTGATATTTTTTATATCCCAATAGCATCTAATACTAATGTTCACACCCACACAGAACCCTAAATTTGATATGAAGATTATTTTAAGCAGAAGACATTTGAGATGCAACAGATGCAAAAAGAAGCCCTTTGGAACTTCCCTTAGAGGATAAAAACAGAAACTTTTGGAAAATGAGGCTACCATAAATTTTCTCTTTCGGGATTATCTACTCCCAGGAGGAAGAACAAGGATAGACCTACCATAAAACACTCTCTGGAGAGAGTTTTTTGTTTTGTTTTGTTTTGTTTGTTTTGGTTTTTTTTTTTTTTTTGAAACAGGGTCTTGCTCTGCCACCTGGGCTGAAGTGAAGTGTCCTGATCATAACAGCACACTGTAACTTCGAACTCCTGGGCTCAAGTAATCCTCCCACTTCAGCCTCCCAAGTAGCTAGGACTACAGGCATGTGCCACCATTCCCAGCAGATATTTTTAAAATTTTTTTGTAGGTTTCCCAGGCTGGTCTTGAACTCCTGGCCTCAAGCTATCCCCCACTTTGGCCTCCCAAAGCACTGGGATTACAGGCATGAGCCACCGTCCCTGGCCTCTGGACAGTTTTGTAACCCTGAAGAATATGGAAAGACCACTCATACATGTATAGACAAGCATTATAACAAACTTATCTCTCATTGTTCTCCCCAGAAGCCATTTTTCATACCTAGAGAAACCTGTGCTCTTCTCAGAAGAACTTTTCCTTTCCCCTCCCTTTTTCTACTAAGTTAGGTATATAAGCCTCTAACATAAGTAATTTAATGAGCCAGCTACTTCTTTTGTTGGCTCCTGTATGTGTGTGTATAATCCTTTCTCTCACGTTTATGTCTTTTGTCAGTTTTATTCACAGGGCTCCAGTTATAGAACATAAGAGAGTAGAGGAAAAGTTTTTCCTTCTTGACACTAATAAAAACTGTATATTTACAGCTCAAGTCCACTTTAAGCTTGGTACTCTTGCTTCTCCATCTAGCATGATGTGCAATACAGAGTACAAAATGCATGATGTGTAGTCACTCAAAAGTGTTTACTATAAATAAATACATGTGTGTATTTACAAACACCATACTATACAATGGGAAATAGTTTAGAGGCAATAAAATGATGACAGAGAACCAGGTAGTCATTGATGATACCTTAGCATACTCAAAGAAGTTCTACATCAGACCCCATAAAGGTATAAAAATTAATTTCAAAAAGGGATTTTTATGAAAATCATATGCAGTTTTGGCTTTGAGAATAAAAGACAACTTTATAAGAGGCAATGTTCCAAATCGAAAAAAGCTGCGGCTTTATGTTAAGCTGAACCTGGGTTCAAGTGTAAGCTACACAGTGTATTTGCTGTGTTACGTAGAGCAAGTCATTTAACCCTTCTGAGCTCCCCAATGTGAAATGGGAATAACGATATGGACAATTTATAGGATCATTATAATTAAATGGGATAATTTATTTGAAGTGCTTTGTACATGCAAGACACATGACAACTTATAGCCATTATTATTATGGGTGGTAGCAGTAGTAACTGGTAGTTTCAATAGTAACAGTAGTTATAGAAGTAGTGGTAGCAGGATTTTAGTAGTCACTGCTATTTAATATTCGGGCACCCATTGCCCATGTTTCACAGGGGCCAATAATGCACTTCAGGCAGCTAGTGGCCCTCCATCTGCATAGGAAAAGATCTAATAATAGCCATTTACATTTTTTTAAATTTCAAAATATCATAGGGGTACAAATGTTTTTTGGTACATGGATTAAGTTTGTAATGCTTGAGTCAGGGCTATAAGTGTGCCCATCTACCAGATAGTGTTCATCGTACCCTGCCTGCCCTCTGCTTGATTTCCACTGAGTTTCTGTGCACATGTGTGCCCATCACTTAGTTCCAATTTAATAGTGAGTGCATGTGGTATTTGTTTTTCCATTCTTAAGAAACTTCACTTAGGAAAATTGTCTCCAGTTTTATCCAAATTGTTGGAAAAGGCGTTAATTCATCCTTCTTCATGGCTGAGTAGTATTCCATAGTATACATACACTACATTTGGTTAATCCGCTATTGAATTGATGGGCACTTAGGTTGATTCCGCATCTTTGCAATAGCGAATTGTGCTGCAATAAACATTCATGTGCACGTGTCTTTTTGATAAAATGACTTCTTTTTCTTTGGATAAATACCCAGTAGTGGGATTGCTGGATTGAATGGTAGGTCTACTTTTAGTTTTTTGAGGAATCCCCATGCTGTTTTCCATAGAGGTTGTCCTAATTTGCAGTCCCACCAACAGCATATAAGCGTTCCTTTCTCTCTGCATCCACACCAGCATCTACTGTTTTTGGACTTTTTAAGAAAAGCCATTCTAACTAGGGTAATGTGATACCTCATCGTGGTTTTAATTTGCATTTTTCTGATATTAGTGGCAATGAGCACTTTTTCATATGTTTATTGGCCATTTGTCTATCTTCTTTTGGAAAGCTTCTGTTAATGTCATTTACCTACTTTTAATAAGGTGGTTGCTTTTTTTTTTTTCCTTGCTAATTGTTTGAATTCTTTGTAGATTTTGGTTATTAGCCCTTTATCAGATCTATAGCTTGTGAATATTTTCTACCATTCTGTAGTTTGTCTATTAAAGGGTATCCATTTACATTTTTGAGATATTTCTAATTAAACACTTTCTGTTTAGATTGGCAGACTGGAAAAGATATATGTAAAGACATTTTTCTTTGTATTAGAGGTGTGTGTGTGTAGATTTTATAATAATTCCTGAAATAATAATATTCCATTAGCAGCTCCCTATCAGTAAGGCAAATATTGCCTATATAGAGTTTATTTGCAGCTTACACATTCATCTTCTAACTAACTCAATGATCTGATGCAACTAGACTTTGCAAGTTTAATTGGTAAACAGCACCATGATGCTACTATTAGAATAAATCAAGATGTGCAATAGAATCTAATTTCTTATTTTTTAAAAGTTTTATTTAACAATACAGCTATTTTTATTACAGACATAATGCATACTAAATAGAGAAATAGAAAATGCATATATTCACTGGGGAGAAAATACAAAAAAACCCTCAGATTTCATAACTCTAAGAAACTCACTGTTAAAATGTAAACATATATTTTTTCAGACTATTTTTTCTTTATTTATATATTCTTTTGTTATAATGGGCTATATTTTATTGCTTAATGCTTTTCCATGAGAAGAATTCTACTCTTCTAGTATCTTTCTTAGTTTTATATTATTATTCCTTTATATAAATATATCATAATTTAAGCAATCTATTCAAACACATTTATTCACATGGTAAAAAACCATGTATGTGTGTGTTTGTGCTGTTTTTGTTGTTGCTGTGTTATAAAATGCATCTGATTAGATAATTGGCAATTTTAGACAAATAGGGTAAATCAGACAAAAACTTGAAAAGTCATCAGTTACTGTTTTAAAAAAAATATTTTTATTTCATTTAATATAAATATATATATGTGTGTGAGTGTGTGTGTGTGTGTATATATATATATATAAGGTCTTTAGGTAGTGGTAAGACCTTCTGTTTTTCAGGTTACATTCATGGAAAGTTAGGACCAGAGAGTGTGTGAAAGAAATCTAGACAATTTATATTTATGTGCATCTTTCGATTTTTTATCTTGGATCTCAGCATCAAATGGCAGGTGCTTTTCTCATTGAAATGGGAAGAAATTATTTTCTGCAACAGTGACAAATCTATTTAATTCACACAGAAGGAAAGAATCATGTTTTACTGCCATCATGAACATTAAAAATGCTGAATAATCTACCACCTAGGACAAGTAAATAGGGTATATGCTTTGTTTCCATCACTTATAACTTTTATTTGTTTTGACCAAAATCAAAGAAACAGTTTTACTAAAATAAAAATAAGGAACCCAAACAACTTTCAAAAATAAATATCATTATGCTAACTTTAAAATTCTTGGATGTTTTCTTCACAGAGCACTGATTTTGTTTTCTTTGAAACTACTAATGAAACAGCTTTTTTGTTTGTTTTTAAGATTTTTTTTTTGAGAGCAGTTCTGGCTTTACAGTAAAATTGAGAGGAAAGTACAGAGATTCCCCATATAACCCTTGGCCTCACACATGCAAAGCCTTCCCTGTTATCAACATCTCCCGGCAAAGGACTCAATTATTGCAATTGATAAATTTACATCGACACATCATTATCACACAGAGTCCATCGTTTACATTAAGGGTCATTGTTGGTGGTGTACATCTATGGGTTTGGACAAAGGTATTAATGACATAGATTCACTATTATAGTGTCATACAGAGTATTTCCACTGCCCTGAAAAACCTCTGTTCTCTGCCTATTTATCCCTCCTTCCTCTCTAACCCTTGGTAACCATGGATCTTTTTACTGTCTCTGTAGTTTGTCATATAATTGGAATCACAGGGTGCGTGGCCTTTTCAGATTGGCTTGTTGTGTTTAGTTTCCTCCATGTGTTTTCTTGGCTGGATAGATCATTTCTTCCTAGCCCTGAATAATATTCCACTGTTTGGATGTACCACAGATTCTTGCCTACTGATAGGCATCTTAGTTGCTTCCAAGTTTTGACAATTACAAATAAAGCTGATATAAACATCCATGTGCAGGTTTCTGTGTGGACATGGTTGTCAACAAGTACCAAAAATTGCAATTGCTGGATCACATGGTAGGGGCACGTTTACTTTTATCAGAAACCGCCAAACTGTCTTCCAAATTGGCTACACCATTTTGCATTTCCACTAGCAGCAGTTCATGTTTCTCCATGTCCTCATCACCATTTGCTGTTTTTAGAGTTTTGAATTTGGCCATTCTCATAGGTGTGCAGTGGTATCTCATGGTTGTTTTAATTAGCATTTTCCTGATGACATATGGTGTGTGGTACATCTTTTCATAGGAGCAAACTTAGGCTTTCTTAAGATGTATAAATTGTATTTCTTTGAAATTTATTTGTAATTTGAGTTATTTTTAGTAATCAATTGTTATTGATTAGCATATGTTTTCCCAAATAACAGGCTCTGTTATAACTGTCCCGTCATCTTCCATCTCCCAAACCTGATGATGAAACTTCAGCCTTTCTGCTTTTCTTTCCAAGGTACAAAAACACTTCAGTGACCGTTGTAAATATCCAGTCAAAAACCCAGATGCTATATTTATATTTTTACCAGATTACTGTTTATTGAAAGGAAAAGAAAATTTGTGCTGCTCCTCAAGAGGAAAGAATACACACTTAGTTGGACCACTGTTGGACTGTGTTTACAAATGGGCAGAGTTGTATTCAAACAAACCCAGGCAGGTCTTTCTGTCTAGAGGGCTGATAATCAATCAATCTCTTTCTTCCTGTGTCTACCTAAGTGTGTACATCATTGCTTTGTGTCCCTGTATAATATGGTTAGCCAGATAATAGCAGAGTCCAAGCTTTAGAGTTAGGCTTTTAGTAGAAAAGAATTCCTATTGCGATCTTAAGCCTAAACTGGACTGGAGTGAGTGATGAGTGGTATTGAGGAATACTCTAGATAAGAATGAAAATTGACCTTATTTCTTACTGGCTTTATGCCACATTTCTGTATATATGTTCAGGAATCTTCAGGAGAAGCAGGATTATTTGAGCACACCTTTTTTCATGGGTGTGATTACATCCTAATATTCTCATAACAGCTAGCAAGATGTAGACATGGCATACAGACCACTGATTTTTATTTTACCCATTATCTCAATAATTTAATCTCCCATGACTAAAGACTAAAATTTGTATGAAAAAAAACCTTAAAATTATAAAATGTATATATTTTGTAATACAAATTGAACAGAACTGATTACTCAGTAATGTTTAAAATAAAACTTATGCCTTATCATAAAATGGTATTTGATGATATATGACTATCACTATATGAATATCTTTAAATTGAGCTGTTAATAATAAATAATTTAATTCTCAGCTATATGAGTCAACAATGATAGATCCTTATTTTAAAAGCAGATTTAGAAAGAAAAGGCAAAAAGGAGAGCATTTAAAATGAGAAAGTATTAGTATATAAAGTCCAATATTTATTAGAATCAGATGATTTTACTCTTACATATTTGTACATATATAAAGGAGTAGGTTGCTAAAGAGATACGATACACATAGAAATAGCCAAATGATTACCTAAAGCTTGTTAACTTCCTTTCAGTCACAATGCCGAGGAGTCATTGAATAAGAAATCTTCTCCATGTTAAATTCGAATGCTCTTTGTTTCAGCTTTAACTATGAATACCACAGAAGTAGCTTGTTTGGTTCTAGTTTTATTGAATTGTGATAGAACCCTCTAATAAACAAAGCATAATATAAGACTATTCTGTTTGCTTTCAGCCCTTTACATTATTAATATAGAACTATTTTCTTCAAAATTTTTTCTGGAATGTATTCTTCCTTTGATATATTACTTTTCTCAAACAATACTAATAGACTACTTATTTTTGTCACTATTAATTCTATTTACAGATGATCAGCTACCAGTTCAGTGTATGCATGACAATTCTTACCTCAGTAATGCCTCTTACACCTCTCTTTCCTTCCTGTTCATTCTCTGTCACTATTCCCTGAATCAGACATTTATGACATTTCACGTAGAGCAGTATCTTAAGTCATTTTGTGGTTTATAGTATTTCCTCAGTCCAGTTGATCTATACAGTGCCACCGGGGTTTTTCTTCTAAACAAAGATCAGGTCATATTTCTTAACATTATTCAATAGTTCTTTCCCATCCCTCATGTGCTTGCATGTCCATTTTATATTGTGGGGAAAAGATCGAATACTTTTTAAGGAATTTTTATTGCACTTTGCTTGGAAAACACTTTTATTTTCCATAGAAAAAAAATTCTCAAGCACAAAACTACTATAATACTTCATCGTAGGTGTTTCTTTCCCCATTTGTAAAGCGGGGACTCAAAATAAAGAAATATTTAATATTGTTCCTAATATAGCCTCTTCCAGAATGTCAGTCTTTCCAAGAAGATCTGAGAGAATTAATACACAATCGGGCTTAAACCTTTAGATAACTGCTCATAATTTGTCCACATTTTTCTAACATTTTTTTCTCATTTAATTAAAAGTTTTGTCTGCCTCATCTAATAATCAGGTTGCCAATGATCATGTTATGCCCCAAATGTACGCTTCTGCCTTTAAAAAGTGATCACGTGGAGATTTGTTTTTGTGTCTTTAAAATCATGGCACTTCCTTCCCTTTGAGTGCTTTTTCAAACTAAGAAATTACAGCAGATAACTTTATTAACTTCCTGATCACAACTACAGCACTCTTACAGCACTTTCTACCATTTGTTCTATAAAATCATCCCTGAAACTGACTTGTGTACGTATCAAACAACATTGTGACTTGGTTTCAATTTAGATTAAGTTTCTTTAGAGTCTGGTGAGAACTTGAGCAGGTTTTAAGTGGGTTTTTATTATTTTCTCTTTTAGCTGTGCTAAGAATTAATGTTTTAAAAAATCAATTACTGCTTTACAGCATTATTTAAGCTGTTCTTATTTTTCTGATCGAACAAATAAAATATGGCTGTGCAATGATTTCTAAAGAGAAACAGCTCCATCTAAAGGCGATTATGAATTATCTCACTCTTCCTTTTCACTTCCAATTTTTCAAAAAGCTATTGCAAAAATGGTAGCAACAAAGGCTTCTTTACCTTATTAATATAAAACTATATTTAGCATACCTATTTAAACAGAATATATATATAGACACCCACACCTATATTTATATCATCTATCATCTATCTTTATCTATCTACATTCTGAATATGTTTTTACCTTACATTTCACCAGCAGAAACTATACCCTGCATTTACCATAGTTTTATACATCTCTATACTGAGTTTGGGATGGTACTTGTGCATTTGAGATATAGTATATCCAAGTCTGTTGCAGCATTAAATTATTTCTTTAGCATTAGGGAAAGGGTTATCTCACTATAATTGGTTGTAAATCATTAGTGCTATTTTATTTAAAAAAGAGTTGATATTATTGATATCATTTGTTTTTCAAGGAGCAAAGATTTCAAGCCACCTATAAATTTCACGTTTAATCTTCAGGAGGAAGAATTAATATAAATGAAGTGTTCTCTGAAAACTTGATAGGAATGCATTTTTGTCATACTGATTTCACAGGCTGGTTTTATGGTAAATGAAATGTCTGTATAGAGTATTTTCAATAGCCTCCCATTTTTACAATACTTATAAAGGCATCTCTAAGGGAATTCTTTAATCGAATCTTTTATGGAGCTCTTATCAAGGTTCCACAAAAGAATCCAGTAGAAAGAAGATTGCTTTTTGTCTGAGAGCAACCCTAAATAAATAAAGGAAGGAAGGAAGGGCTTTTTTATGTGGGGATTTCTAAAGCACTATGCTCATCTCGGGCAGTGCAGAATACCTTGTTGATATCCTACTTACCAAGTAAATCTCTCCTAGTAAGAAAAATGGAAATTGTTAACTGGCAAAAAGAAGCAAGTTGAATTTAGTATTGATCAGAGTCACCATTTTGACATCTCACTCCATCTCCAGATTTCTCTCTAGGCAATATATCTGCTGTCAGATTCCTAGCATCTGGAGCCTAAGCTTTCTGCCCCAGAGCCTCAGGTTATGCTGCCTACACCCCCTTGAAGCTTCGCTGTCCTCTACCTCTCTCCTCCTTGAAGGGCCACATTTATTATTGTCTTATGATAAAGTAAAATTAGTATCATTGTTCAAAGAAAATACCTATCATTGTAGTTTAATACCTCACGACCAGACTGTGGCTCATGGACAAACAACATCGGATTTGAAGAAAATTTCCAGATTTACAGGGAGGACGGATGTCATTATGACAATTGGGTAAAAAAGACACTTTGGAATACATGGATCTGTCAAGATTTCCCAAATCATTTATTCTGCTTCTGCTAGAGTCAGTAAAAATTTAATGTTTGAGATGAAAACAGGTAACATTTACTGAATATTTACTATGTGCCAAGTCCTAAGAATTTATCAGAGATAATGAAGATATGGCCCCTATGCTCAAATAGTTTATGGGGAATCATCATCCCAATTTTAGAATTGAGATAATTAAGGGTCACAGTAGTAAAGTATAATGTTGTGTTCAATTATAATAGGTTTTGGTGTTACGCCAAAGTCCAATTTCTGTTCCATCATTTACTGGCTTTATCACTGTGGGCAAGTTACTTAACTCCTCTCTGCCTCAGTTTCTCCTTTATAAAATGGAGATAATAAAAATACAGGCTACTTTATATATTTGTTGTACAGAGTAAATGAGTTAACATATGCAAAGCATGTAGAACAATATCTGGCAGAACTCCACAAATATTGTTATTTTCGTTGCTATTGTTATTATTATTATTGCTCAAAGTCACAAAGCCACTAAATGGCCTAGCTAAGATTCAAATCCAAGTGAGATTGAAATCAAAGGACCTTCCATTTACCATAATTTTACCAATTACAATAAAACAGATTTAAAGGTGGCTGTGGTATTGTGGAAAGAACTCTGTAAATGCATTTTGAACACCAGCATTTCAATCAGATCTGTTTTCTTGTACTGAAACTTTAAGCTTCATTTTCCTCATGTGTTTAATGGTGTAATACTAGAAACTACTTTGTGGAGATGCTGAAAGATTAAGTGGGATAAAAATGTGAGCAATTTAGTAAACTATAAGCTTAAAGTTAAAACACATGAAACATACATTACTTATAAGTAATGTGTCCTTATTAATACAACTATTTCAATGATATTGACAATATTTTAGAAACCTCTCTCTTGAAATTGTCTTCAAACACCATGACACATTCTTTCATCCATAGATAATATTTTCCTTCTGAGATTACATATATTTTTTGTAACAGGATGTCAGGAATAGAAATAAAGAAGGAAAAATAGAAATAGAGAATGAATAGGGATAGAGAAGATCAAGCTGGGTAACACCACCTCTGATTAAAAATAAGCTTTGAGTATAAAATGTATATTTCTTATGTGGCTCATACAGTGCCTCTGAAAATATTTCTAAATTATGACAACATGCAATTGAATGTACAGTGTGTTTTTAAAAGCTACTAACAGTCAAATCATTATTTTATACTTTTACAGAGTATAGTTTGCTTTTCCTTTGGGGTTTCTTTTATGTTCATGAAGCATGAGACTTGGATATCCTTAAAACTCACCTCCATGTAGTTTTGAAAAATACATACAAGCATCCGTGTTCTAGATTTATTTATTATTTAAAATACTGTGTAATTCTTAGAAGAAATCACTGGAATTTACTTTTAAATTGTTAAGAAGAAACATTTGAAATACATCATACGGGTATAATGATCCCTGAAAGACAACATTGATCATAATAACTTTAAGAAGTTTAAATAATGCCTCAGCTAGATATTTAAAACACTTTGTTTTCTTGCTCTGCAGATAAGAAAATAAAGAACTTCTGTCAATTGAACTGTTTAGGTTATCGATCAGGAAAAAATAATTTGTCATAGGAAAACAATTACTTCTAGAAAGCACTCTCAGCCATAACACCTTTATTCTCCAAAACATTCCATTATTTGGCAAAGCCATCTGTATATTTAATATATGCTGGCTAATAAGCACCAGACACTGTATTAGTTTTCTATGCTATGTAACAAATTACCATAAACTTAGAGGCTTAAAAAAACACACAATTATTATCTCACACTTTCTGTTGTATAGTCACTTGGACATGGCTTAGCTAGGAGATCTCTTAGGTCTCATAAGGCTGAAATCAAGGCATCAGCTGGTGTGGAGTCCTCATTAGAGCCTTGACTGGGGAAAGAACTGCTTCCAAGCTACCTCTTAATTGTACAAATTCATTTCCTTGCAATTGTAGAATTCATTGCAGCTTGCTTCTTCAGCAACATAGAGAAAAAGAGCAAGTCTGCTAGCAATACAGTCTTATAAAATGTAATGCAACTACAGGCATGACACACCATCATCTCACCATATTCTATTTGTTAAACGAAAGTCACAGGTTCTATTCACAAACAAGGGGTTATTTTAGGGTGTGGACATAAGGACCTGGAGCTTAATGGCCCACCTTAATGTTTCTTTGTCGCATCCACCTCATATCTTTAAGAGAACTAGAGAGATTGGATATGAAATATTTTTTTTTCAAAAACCAATTTGCTTAGAATTTACATCTGTAAACCCACATTCATGAATACTATTAAATCAAGGGGTAACTCCTCTCAAAATGGCAACCTCAAACACACTTTCAATTCAAATGCAGCGTTTCATTCTATATGTAAATATTTTCATTGACTAGAACAAAACAGCACTAGGGTAATGGGTGCCTCTCTCTGCATGGTGAATCCAGTTGATTCTATATGGAATCCTGACTACCTTCTGAGTTTTCAAGGAAGCTGCATTTTTAAATTTTATATGATGAAATTAAAGAGTACAAGTGCAGTTTTGTTACACAGATATATTGCATAGTAGTGAATTCTGGGCTTTTAGTGAAATCACTGCCCAAATAGTGTACATTGTACACATCAAGTAATTTCTCATCCCTTAACCCTCTTCCTCACTTCCCCCCCTTCCCTCCAGAAGCTGCATTTTAACATTGGGCATATATGGCAGGAGCATATATGGAGATATATGGGGTATAAGGATACCTGAAACAGAGAATGTCACCTGTTTAAAAGAGGCACCATAGCTCTTTTATTAATTATAATAGTTGATTGGACAGACACTTTCACTCTCTAGTAGTCTTTTTGCCTTTAGAATCTATCTTTTGTGAAAAAACCATAGGCAATTTGTTAATTAGCACCCTGGGAACCATTTTTGGTTTCCTATCAAACTGCATACTGAAAATATCAGCACCTATAACTACCGAATTATATCCTTGGTTCTACAGGTATTTTTATCAACAACACTGTTACTGTTTTCAGTATTATTATTATTTCAAAAGCAAGTACTGTTAACCTGGTAGGCTTCTTCCTTATGGTTTTGCAGGAAGGGTATGCTTTGCACAATGACAGAGTCAGCCATTATGGTAATATGAGTGAAACAAAAAGTGCATGCACCTTTTATCCAATAATTCAACAATGTTTGTCAAAAACCTATCCTATTAAAGAGCATGCAATGTACTAACATATGCAAACGTTTTCACAGATTTCTATCCCTTTTAAATCGTTTAGGGTTTTTGTTTGTTTTTATAAAGAACTATCGTCAAAAAGATGCTAATTACTTTATTAAGCTAAAATAATCAGGGCTAAGCTACTGAAGTTAGCAATCCAGTCCTGGAAAAATTGCTTTTCAGTGAAACTCTTTGTAAATTGAAATTTCCTCATTGTTTTTGTTGTTTTGCTTGGCACAATGACTACAGAATTCATACTGAAGCGATAAGTATTATTTTTGGAGGAACAAAGTAAACATAATTCTAGGGTTAATTTTGCAACAATAGCAAAAGTCGTATTACAGAGAAAGTTCTGTACCAGCAAACATTATAGATTCCTACTTGGATTAGAGAAGTTTAAATTGAATCAATTGCATAATATCAGTCATTTAAAAGTGTTGATGGGATATTGCAGGAAGATGTTTTAAAAGCAGTGGGGGATATTAGCCATACTGTGTATCCACTAAAATGACATTTTAATAAACTCTGCCTTTCGTATTTTATATTATTTAAACATCCATATTGACATGACATCTTTAGTTCCCTATGCACTAAGGCAAACATCTTAGGTGAATATTAAAGTTCACTTGTCAAAAAATTGAGAAAAGATTGTTTCTGCTATGTGGCAGATACAAAAATGAATTCTAGTTTAAACTTCTCCATGAGAAAGAACTAAAATAGGAGTATTGCAGTACAAAAATGGGCAAGAGATATTAGCTGATAACTCATAAAGGAGAAAACAATGGCCAATCAATACACAAAAATGAACAACTCACAGATAACCAAAAAAATTAAAATGTTGAAAATTTTAAAATATCAGAAGGGCACACGTGTAGCTCTGGTTTGGACGAGGAAAAGGCATTATATGTAACCAAAATGTTTGTACTCCCATAATATTCTGAAATCAAAAAAATAGAAAAATAAAAATAAAGCCTACTAAAAGAAATAAAAAGATTAAGGAGAATGTTAAAGGCTAGCGATGTGAAGAAAGTGAGCAATTAGACATTCTTATCACCTGTAGGGAATGAAAATTTTTACAACCTCCCTGAAGATTTGACTATTGGTTGTGTGTGTGTGTGTGTGTGTGTGTGTGCGCGCGCGCGCATGTGTGTGTGTGTATAATTTTAAAATCACATATCTCTTCTCAACTGATCAGTCCAATTCTAGGAATTTATAACACTGAATTCATCATGGCTCTGTCATCAAAGATATTCATTGTAATGTTTGTAATACTGAAAATTAAAAAAAAATTAGCAGAAACTTAAATGCGTAAAAAAAGAAAATGAATAAATTTAAGTACAGCTATGCAATGGGCTACCATGCAGCCATTCGAAAAAATGAGGTAAGATATTTAATAAAATGTGAAAACGTATAGGTGATGTTAAGTGAATACTTCTATAAACAATGTATATTATAATCTCATTCTATAAAGCATATATCTATTCATAGGAAAAAGGAAGAAGAATATATACATATTAATAAGTTATCTCCAAGTGGTGAGTTCGTGGATAATATTTAAATTAATTTCCTAAAAAGTAAACATTATTTTTGTAAAATTAAGCAGTTAGTGCTCTGAAAATGTCAGGAACTGTTTGTTTTCTTTTAAAATACAACATGTATTCCAGATGAATTTTCATGAATATCAGTGAATAATATAACTGATGCTATTTTTCATTCAAAAAGAAACATTTCCAGCACGTTTCATTTGACATTAGCTGGGACACTTAACCAGAAGACATCGAGCAGCTGTCTTCAGAATCATTTTCCTTCCATTCTAATCGGATTTTGAAGTATTTTTGTTTACTAATCACACTTAGAACTGATCCATTTCCACAGTAAGTGCCATTAAATTGTTAGGTGGTAATAATGATAATGGGAGATAAGCAATCTATAAGGAAAACATGCAGGTAACTTGCAATAACAGATTCTGATTAAAAATAGCAAAGCTTTTTTTTTTTTTTTTTTAATACAGGGTCTCGTTCTGTTATCTGGGCTAGAGTATAGTGGTATCATCATAGCTCACTTCAACTTCAAATGATCCTTCTACCTCAGTCTTCAGAGTAGCTAGGCCTATAGGCACACATCACCATGTGAGGCTAATTTTTATTTTTTGTAGAGATGGGATCTTGCTATGTTGCCCAGGCTGGTCTCTAACTCCTGGCCTCAAGCAATCCTCCCACTGTGGCCTCCAAAAGTGCTGGGATTACAGGGGTGAGCTACCATGCCTAGCCAAAAAATATCAATGCTTTTTAAGAATAGAAAACAAATAAGAAAGTAAATGGCTGCTTTTATTACTCGCTGGAATAATATTTTATGAAAATGTTTAATAAACATTTAGCATTTTGAAAATTGCACCAAGTAGGAACAGATATAAAATTTTATATAGCATCATAGATCCTCTATTCTTTTGTGTTAGGTAATTGGAGTAAAATTAGGAGTACTCTGCTTATAAACATAGGCAAACAAGTTCAAGAAAATTAATCTTTTCATTTATGTTAATCATAAATTCTACTTCACGAGTAATGTACATACCACCTGACCCAAATTTACAAAATGTAGACCCAAACTTTAGAGGTAACTTGGTAAAGCATTTTAGGTGGGTTAGTAGTTATCAGTTATTACATTACATTATATAGTCACCTAATAGCAGCTAATAATTTAGTTAACCACAATAACTGGACCACAGAGTGATTAGACCAAAGACTTATTGATTAACAAGATGATTCAGATAAGATAATTCAAATGTCAGGTGTTCAAAATCCATACCAGCTGAATTTGTTTTGCTCTTGGGTAACGAAAGGCATAGGCAGAACTACAACTCCTGGCCTTTAGGTATTTTCATAGAAAGCAACTGACATTTAAAAAGTATATATAAATAAATCTACATTCACCAGAAAATATTCATCCCACCAATTTGTATGCCCAATTTATATAATATATATGTAGATTATCAAAATATGTTGGTGGCCCCTGCTTCCAGTTTCCTTCTACATAAACAGCTATGTAGATCTGTCACCAAAATTTGTACCAGTGATCGTTTCTGCTATTGTGCATTTATATTCTGTCAGTAGATAATTTGAACACTGATGCTACAGGTATACCTCATTTTATTGTACTTTGTTTTTATTACACTTCACAGATACTGTGTTTGTGATAATCCTGTTATCAGTGCTGTTTTTCCAACAGCATGTGCTCACTTTGTGTCTCTGTGTCACATTTTGATAATTTTCATAATATTTTAAATGTTATTTTTATTATTATATTTATTATGGTGATCTGCAATCAGTGATATTTTATGCGACAATTATAATTGGTTTGGGGGGTCATAAACTGCACTCATATAAGATAGTGAAATTAATAATGTTGTATGTTCCAATTCCTCCACCAACTGGCCATTCCCCTCTGTCTCCCTTGCCCCAGGCCTCCCTATTCCATGAAATATAGCCATATTAAAATTAGGTCAATTACAGTAATAACTCGACAGTGTCCTCTAAGTGTTCAAGTGAAAGAAGAGTTGCATGTCTCTCATTTTAGATCAAAAGCTAGTAATGATTAAGTTTGGCGAGGAAGTCAATGCTCATTTACAAATCTGAAAATCCTAGGGCCCTTAATATTACACTAAATCTACTTTCCCTGGGTTCTATAAATGGAACAACAAAGCCTGGATGACAGAACATTTGTTTACAGCATGTTCTGCCCGAAATTTAAGCCCACCGTTGAGACCTACTTCTCAGAAAAAAAGGATTCCTTTATTAGAATTACAGTTCACTGACTGTGCATCTGGTCACCCAAGAGCTCTGATGGAGGTATACGGGAGATAATTGTTGTTTTCATGCCTGCTAACACAATATCCATTCTGCAGCCCATAGATCAAGGAGTCACCTCAACTTTCAAGTCTTATTATTTAAGAATACCTTTTATAAGGCTATAGCTACTATAGATCATGATTCTTCTGATGGATCTAGGCAAGGTAAGTTGAAAACTTTCTGGAAACAATTCACCATTCTAGATGCCATTAAGAACATTTATTATTCATGGGAGGAGGTTAGACTATTAACAGGAATTTGGAAGAAGTTGATTCCCAACCCTCATGGATGACTTTGAGGGTTCAAGACTTCAGTGGAGGAAGTCACTGCAGATGTAATGGAAACAGAAAGAGAACTAGAATTGGAAGTGGAACCTGAAGATGTGACTGAAATATTGCAATCTCATGATAAAACTTGAATGGATGAGCAGTTACTTCTTAAGGATGAACAAAGAAAGTGATTTCTTCAGATAGAATCTGCTCCTGGTAAAGATGATGTGAACGTTGTTGAAACGACAATTTAGAATATTACACAAACATAGTTGGTAAAGGAAAAGCAGGGTTTAAGAGGATTGACTTCATTTTTGAAAGAAACCTGTGGGTAAAAAGCTACCAAACAGCATTGTATGCTACAGAGAAAATATTTTGTGAAAGGAAGAGTTCACTCCATTATTGTCTTATTTTAAGAAATTGCCACAGCCACCCCAACCTTCACTAACTACCACCCTGATCAGTCAGCAGCCATCAACATCAAGGCAAGACCCTCTACCAGCGAAAAGATTACAACTCACTGAAGGCTCAGATGATCATTAGCATTTTTAGCACCAAAGTATTTTTTTAAATTAAGGCATGAACATTGTTTTCTTAGACATAACGCAATTGCACATTTAATAGACTACAGCATAGTGTAAACAAAACTTTTATATGCACAGGGAAACAAAAAAGTTCATGTGACTAACTTTATTGAGATATTTGCTTTATTGCAGTGGTCTGGAATTGAACTCACGATATATTTGAGGTATGCCTGTATATTTAAGTGACAAATTTTATGTTGCCACCCTCTTGCTTCAATTTCTTCTAAGATTTCTCATTAGATAAAGATAAAATCTCCTTCACATGTTATGCATAGCCCGTCTGGTCTTTGCCTGCACAACTGACCTCATTTTCTTCTCCTCCATCACTCATACTCTACTAATTAGCAAAACTAAACTGTGTGGGATTTCCCTAACAAGAAATGCCTACTTATAACTCCTTGCCATTGCACAATTTGTTCTGCCTGTAATTCTTCTTCCATTCATATCAGCCTGCAAAACTCAGACCCATTCTTCAAGTTTAAGAATAGTCAAAGCTCCAGTTTCCTTATCTGTAAAATATGAATATTGCTAAACATTTACCAATATTGCTCTGGAAATAAATGAAGTAATATAAAATTATTATTAATATTTAGCAAAGCTACTGACCAAGGGTAAACACTCAAAATAATAATTTATTATTGTTAGATTCTGGAAATTTTTATATTAATTCAATATCTCATCTTAACCTTAAAAGATAAAAGTCGAATGATGATTGCCTGCTGCGGAAACTTAATGAAAGAATATATAATTGAGAAATATTTCAACTTATTCCATTATTTCATGTTGAACTTGTCTAATACCTGCCTCATGTGCCATTGTTGGATGGGAGGTTACATATGAGCACCGGGAGGAGTGTTAGGATTGTTAACCCATACCTCCCTAGGAAACAATTTTATCAAGTAAAGTTCAGTGATATGTGCACTTTCTTTTGCCTCTAGCCTTAAAGACCACACTCATTTTCTAAAGTTAAGTCGGCGCCATTTTTGCCTCCAACTTCACTGAGGATGTTTCATACATTTATAATGTAGTTAGATTATTTTCTCTCATTCTGCATTTTATCTTGTGATCCCCCAACCTCTTATGAAATTTTCTTAAAATAGCATGCAATAAAGTTCACTCTTTGTGCCATAAAGTTTCATGAGTTTTGACAAATGTATGTTATCATATATCCACATTACATTATCATACAGAGTGGATCACTGCTATAAAAATATCCTCTTGTGTATTTAACCTTCCCCCACCAAATCCCTTGCAAACACTGATCTTTTTACCATCTCTATAGTTTTTCCTTTTCTACAATGTCATATAATTGGAATCACACCGTATCTATCCTACTCAGACTAACTTCTTTCACTTTGCAATATGCATTTAAGATTCACCCACGTCTATTTGTGGCTTGATAGCTCATTTCTTTTATTTCTGAGTAATACTTCATTGTATGAATGTAACACAGTTGGTTTATTCATTCACTTATCGAAGGACATATTAGTTGCTTCCAGTTTTTTGGCAGTTTCGAATAAAACTGCTATAACATTTGCTTGCAAGTTTTGGTGCAGCATGAATTTTCAAATCAGTTGTGTAAATACTTAGGAGTGCAATTGCTGAATTGCAAAGTAAGATTATATTTAGTTTTGTAAGAAGCTGCCTAATATCTTCCCAAGTGGCAGAGCCATTTTTAATTCCTACCAGGAATGAATCCTCACCAGCATTTGGTATTGTCAGTTTGTTGCTGCTTTTGTTGTTTTGTCAATCTAAAAGATGTGTAGTGGTATCTCATTTTTGTTTTAATTTGTAATTCCCTGACGACATAAGATGTTGAGCATTTTTTCTATGTTTATTTGTCACATATTATTTTCTGAAGTGTTTTCAGATCTTTTGCTCATGTTTTATTTGGGGTTTTCTTTAATTATTGTTGAGTTTTAAGAGTTAGTTCTGTATTTAGATATTTATCAGATATGTGTTTTATAAATATTTTCTCCCATGTGTCTTGTCTTGTCTTTATTTTATCTTTGTTTGTACCAGAGCCATGATTTTTGTTTGTTTTCATGAAACCCAGCTTGATCAAATTTTTCTTTCAGGGATCATGCTTTCGGTATTGAATTTAAAAATGTATTGCTAAACCCAAGGTCACCTAGATTTTTCTCCTACATTATCTTCTAGAAGTTACATAGATTTGCATTTTACGTTTAGGTCTATAATCCATTTGAGTTAATTTTTAAGAAAAGATTTTTTTTTTTTTTTGCATGTGGCTGTTTGCTTGTCCCAGCACCATTTGTTAAAAAGACTATTCGTCTTTTTTCTGTCGAATTGCTCTTAGACCTTTGTTAAAGATCAGTTGACTAAATTCGTGTGGATCTATTTCTAGTGTCCCTATTCTGTTTCATTGATATTTTTTCTATTATTTTGTCAATAACACATTGTCTTGATTGCTTTAACTTTAAGTCTTTAAATAAGGTAGTGTTAGTCTTTTAGCTGCAATATAATCATCTTCAGCATTCAAGTGCCTTTCCATACAAACTGTTCTTTTTGAATTGAGTCCCCCCCATAACTTTATTACGAAAATACTTAAAAATACAGAAGAGTTGAAAAAATGTACAGTGAATATCCACATATCTATCACCTAGATTCTCCAATTGACATTTAGCCCTTTTTTCTTTATCACGTTTCTTCGTCTCTCCATCCCTTTCTATCCATCAGTTCATGCTATCTTTTAAGAGTTTCAAACTAAGTTACAAGTATCAGTGCACTCCTCCCCCAACCACTTCAGCAGTCATATTAGTAACGTAATTCAATATTTATGTATTTGTTTAGGGAACATTTACCTATGGTGAAATGCACACATATCAGTAATGCCATTTAAAGAATTTTTGTTTGTTTTACATTATTTACCTTTATTTCAGGGGTCAACACTTATTTTTTTAATTAATAGACTTGATCTTTTTTTTTTTTTATTCCGGGGTATTGTGAGGGTACAAACATTATGGTTACACTTTATGTCTTTGCCTCACCCAAGCACTGTAGGCGGGGAAGGGCATGCCTTAGACTTGATCTTTTTCAGAGCAGCTTTAAGTTTATAAAAACTTGAGCAGAATGTAAAGAGAGTTTCCATATGTCCCGCTTCCAGTTTCCCCTATTATTAACATCTTGCATTAGTGTGGTCCATTTGTTATAACTGAAGAAACAATACTGATATGTTGTTATGAACTAAAGTCCATAATTTATATTAAATTCATATTTCCTGTCCTTAACGTCCATGAGTTTTAACAAATGTATAATGACACAAAACATTTGGTACATTTTTCACCAGCCTATCACAAAATGGAGTGTTTCCAGCAATCCTCAAATTGCCTCATGCTTCATCCCAGTCAATCTCCCTACTCCAGGAAACTACTCTGCTGATTCTTCGTTTTTGTTTTTCCTATAGGTTAGTTTTATCAATTGAGGCTTTTTAAAACTGTTTCTATTATGGTAAAATATATGCAACATAATATTTACTATTTTGGTATTTTTAAATGTACAATTCAGTAACATTAAATACATTCATATTGTGCAATCATCACCACTATACATCTCAGAACTTTTTCATTATTACAGACTGAAATTCTATACATTAAATAATACATCCCCATTCTTCCTTCCCCCAATCCCCTAGTTGCCATTATTCTACTTCCCATTTCTATGAGTTGGACTGTTATAAATACATCACATACATAAAATCATACAATATTTGCCTTTTTGTATCAGACTTATTTCACATAGCATAATATTTTAAGGTTATTCCATGTTGTATCCTGTATCAAAATTTCTTTTTTAAAGATGAATTATATTCCGTTGTATATAATCCATTGTGATCAAGACCACATATCTTGATCAATTTGGGTTTCTATAAAAAAGCATCATAGACTGTCTTATAAACAAAAGAATTTATTTCCCACAGTTCTGATGTCTGGAAGTTTCAGATCAAGATGCCAGCATATTTGGGTTCTGGTGAGGATAATGCTTTGGGTGGCAGACAGCCAACTCCTTATTGTATCCTCACATGGCAGAAAGAGGACTACAGATAGCTCTCTGATGTTCCTTTTATAAAGGAAATAATTCCATTCACAAGGGCTCCAGCCTCATGATGTAATTGCCCCCCAAAGGCTGAGACGATGCCATCAAATTGGGAGTTAGGATTTCAACATATGAATTTTGGCGTGACACAAATATTCATTTCATTGCATTCCACCTCTTGCCCTTCCTAAATTCATATCCTTCTCACATGCAAAGTACATTCATTCTTTCTCAACAGCTCCCGAAGTCTTAACTCATTCCAGCATCAACTTAAGTCTAAAGTCCAAAATCTCATCTAAATATCATCTAAATCAGATATGGGTAAAATCTGAGGTATGATTCCTCCTGAGGCAACATTACTCTCCAGCTTTGAAACCAAACAAGTTATGTGCTTCCAAAATACAATGATAGGACAGGCATTGGATAAACATTTCCATTCCAAAAAGGAGAAATAGGAAACAAGGAAGATGTGACAGGTCCCAAACAAGTCCAAACCTATTAAGGCAAACACCATGAGATATTGAGGCTCAAGGATAATTCCCTTTGGCTCAATGCTCTTCCTTACCAACCCTCTGTGGTAAGAGTCCTGCTTTCTGGATGCTCTGGGGTGGCAATGTCCTTCACATAGATTGGTGGGGACCTGTCTAAGCTGTTGATCTCTGTGGTGGCCCCATCCATGCTATGGTTCTCTGTTGGGATGGGTTGGGCCCACCCCCATGACTCTGCTGGGTGTTGGTCTTGCACTTTGTAATTGAAGTGGAGACAGCTACTTCCCTCCCCCAAAGGCCTGCTTGCCCTGAGCCTGCGGTAGGAGTGGCAGCACTGATGATCTCTTCAGGTCTTTTTCCCCTTGTCTTGAAGAATAGCATGTGCTTACAGCTGAGTAGGATTTCATTTTTTAAGGCTAATAATATTCCATTGTATATATATACCAAATTTTCTTTATCTATTCATCTGTCCACAGAAATTTGATTTTTCCCCATATCTTGGCTATTGTGAATAGTATTACAATTGATTTTTGAGAAGGGTATTGAGACCATTCAATGAGGAAAGGTCAATCTTTTTAAAAAAGAGTACTTGGAAAACTAGATATCCACATGCATTAAAAAAAAAAAGCTGCACCCTCTGTCATCTTATAACATGGAAAAATTAACTTACAATGGATGAAAAACCTAAATGTAAGAGTTAAAACTATAAATTCTTAGAAGAAAACATAGAGGGACAGTTTCATGACACTGGATTTGGCAGTGCTTTCTTGGATATGGCACTGAAAGCACCAAAGAAAAATAGATAATTGTACTTCATCAATTATAAAAACTTTTGTGTATCAAAGGGAGCTACCATGAGAGTGAAAAGGCAACCTACGGAATTGAAGAAAATATTTTCAAATCAGGGACCGGGCGCAGTGGCTCACACCTGTGATCCTAGCACTATGGGAGGCCGAGGCAGGAGGATTCTTTGAGGCCAGGAGAGGGGAAGGGCATACTTCTAACCCTTGCTTGGGTGAAGCAAAGACATAAAGTGTAACCTTAATTTTTGTACCCTCATAATACCCTGAAATAAAAAAAAAAAAACCTATATAAAAGAGGAATAAAACTGCAAGACCTGGAAAAAAAAAAAAAGCAAAGACGTTTAAAATATGAATTCAAGTAGTACAAGAATCTTGTATGATAGACAAGGCAGGTATTATTAGTCTAATTTTACAATTCACTCATGCACTCACTGATTTGTTCAAACATTTATTAAGCACTTTTTCTGGACCAGGCACGGTGCAAGGTGCTGGGATATAACAATGAGTAAGACAAGGTCCCTCAAGGAGCTCACAGTCTAACGGTAAACCACAGAGTAAACTAAAGCACAGAGTGGTAAATGACTTGCCCAATGAAGTAGAAATAGCTAGGTATGTGGCAATGTGGGACAAGAGCTAGAGAAAGGGCAGGATTCAACTTGTGGTAAGTAAACCCCCTCTGATTGAAAAGCAAGGCTGCATACAGAAACATATTACAAAAATCTGTTTGCAAAAACTTAGAATAAACTTAAACTTAAAATAGTTCCCAATTTTCACCATGACTGAATTCATGTCTCACAGTGAATTACACTATTATCAGATGGCATTTCTATACTTGCCCCCAGAGCCTTGGGGCATGCCACCAATCTGCTGGGACACACAACTCTGTAGACAGCTTGAAATGAAGGTGTGTCCAATAACCAGTTTGAGCATTCAGAACCATATTAAAACGCTTTAATTAAATCCATGAATGTAAATGTATAGCACATTTATGATACTTCTACATGTAAAAGTTTGAAAAAAGTCTTCTCTAAGCCTCTTTCAGAGGATTCTAATAATTTATAGATACCCAGGAAGTTAGAGAATTTGTCTGTCAGTTTCCATATATACATTACTTTGGCTGTGCCAGGGTGAAAAGTGTCACTTAGACATATTTCATAAGTACTCTAAACATTACAAAGATATATATATACAAAGACATCACATTTAGATTCATGTGTACACCTATCCAATATACAACAGTTAACTGCAAACATGACCAGTGTAAGGCAATTTCTTTTGTGATATATAATCCTTGAAGTAAAGGGTATAGTTCATGAAGAACTGCCTATCTCAGGCCTGATCATCTGTTTTTATAATACTCTTTGTGACAAAGTTATTTCAGATGACAAAAAGCAGTGAATAATTATAAAAACTTATTTTTAAATGTGGAAACCATAGTTATCTAAGTATTGAACTACTCAAAGATACTACCTGCATTAATGCCGCTGATGGAGGAGAACACTGCAGGCATGAGTTATTGCTCTGAGAGCCAGACTGATGCATAATGTACCCACATAATGATGTTCCCCCCAAAAACTCAACACATGCATTCTTAAATGCTATCAGTCACTCATTTCAAGAAATTCTTCACTTTGCTGAGGATTTTCTTCTTCCTCGGGGCATTCTGGATTTGTGCTCTCAGATGAAGAGGTGACACCTTCAGACCTTTCGTGATTTGCTTGCTCCTCTTCCATTTCAGCCACGTAGATCGCAACAGGTCCTTTGGTGCTACTTATATGTAGTGTGACAGAATCTTCGCTGGGATCTGGAACATACAATGTGGTTTCTTCTGGAGCTTTAACTACTATAACCGTCTGTTCATGGAAAGCCTCAAAAATGGTATGAATATCTTGAAATGTTACATATGCTAGCCTTTCATTTTCTTTGTCTTCTGTTAACTCAAACAACTGCTGACTGCAACCCTTAATTAACTCATCCAAACTATCTTCCATTGCGGATAAGTCAGAAAGTTCCTCCTGTAGCTTCTTCTTTTGTTGGGATGCTGCTTCCAAATTGTTAAGATCAGATCCTATCCAACGAATACAGTTCCTAGATTTTTTTTCAATGAGGTCAACTCCACGTAAGACATTGGTTATATCATATACTCTTCGTTTTTTTATTCCCAGGTCTGCCGCTACCTTGTTTAAGTCAAGAATACCATCAGGAGCAGCTTTGACAAGCTCCTTAAATTTTCTAGTTAAATAAACCAGTGATCCATCAAAACGAGATCTCTCCACTTTTGGAGCGTTTATCGTGGACACACACTGTACATCATCTTCTAATGTAATCCTTACTTTTGACGGCGGCAGGCTCTCCGCGTTGACGGGGTCCTTGCGCCGGTGGCGCGCCGTCTCCTCTGCCGGGGCCACGGGAAGGCTGGGTGATTTCTTCTCCGGCGGCTGCTCACTCATGATGCACAGCCCGGCGCCCCGCGCCCCGCACACTTCACGAGCTCTCCCGCCTTTTCTCACCGGGTTCGAGGGCTTTCCCCAACACGGCGATTTCCGGGGATCCGGCATGAAGCGGGTTAGCGGCCCGCTTGGAGGCGCCACCTCACGAGCCCGAGCGCTCCCAACAGGAAATGGAGGGAAACTGAGCGACCCGCGGCTCTCAGGATGCCAGCCTCGCCTCTTCACGCATGCGCAGTGACCCAACAAGTCTTATTGGAGGCAGAACTGTAGAAGTTTCTGGAAATCCTAAGAATCATATACGGTATTCATTAAATACTTTAATATTTACTTCTTGTTAAGACTTTAAAAATATAACTACTATACTATTTTGACAGAAAAAGCTAAAAATAATTCCTTAACATTATCATCTTTATCATATTCAATTTTCTTGATTATCTCAAAAAATAGCTTTTTAAAACTGGCTAGTTAAAATACATATCTGAACAAGGACAAAACATTGCATTTGGTAGACATGACACTTAAGTATTTTCAAAAATAAAGCAAAGAACCTGGCACAGTGGGTCATGCCTGTAATCCCAGCTACTCAGAAGGCTGAGGTGGGAGGCTCACTTGAACTCAAGAATTTGAGACCAGCCTGGGCAACATCTCCAAGAATAAGTAAATAAAATAAGTAAAAGAAAAAACATTATTGAGGCATGATTGATATTTAGTAATACATAATTAAAATGTACAGTTTGATGAAATTTAAGACATGGGTATACCTATAAAAATGTCACCACAATCAAGATAATGACCATATCCACCACCCCCAAAAGTTTCCTTCTGCCCCTTTGTTATCTCTTCCCCGCATGACTTTCTCCTCTTTCCCCTAATCATTAATTGGCTTTTCATTATTATACATTAATTTTTATTTTGTGTAATTTTATATAAGGAATCATGCAGTATATACTCTTTTTTATCTACTTCATTTTTAAGTTGGCATAATTATTTTGTGATTCATTCATGTTGTTACAAAAATAGCATAGAGGGTTTCTGTGTAGTTTTTCCCCCATTTTCCACAGTGATATCATCTTATATAAGTATAGTTTATTATCCCCCTGGAAATTGACATTGATGTAAAACTCTTTACTCACATACACAACTTACTTGGAGTTCATCAGTGTTCACAGGCACCTTGTGTGTTTGTGTATGTATATTCTTTTTTAAAAAATGCAGGGTCTCACTTTGTCACCCAGGCTGGCCTCCATCTCCTGGGATCAATTGATCCTCCCACCTCAGCCTCCCAAGTATCTGTGACTACAGGTGTGTGCCATTCCACCCAGCTATGTTCATATCTTTTGAATTAACTTGTTATCGATTCACTGTGCTATGTCAGACCACGGATTAGAGTGATTGTCTTGTGATAATTCTTTTGAAGTCCTCTGTTTTGGGATTAATATCCTATACTTTATTTTTAACAGCTTTACTGAGGTATAATTAATATTTTTAAAAGCTGCACATATTTAATGTGTACAATTTCATGAGTTCAAACATTTGCAAGCACCTGCGACATCATCATTATAATCAAAGTAATAGATATATCTAACACCTCCCAAAGTTTCCTTACGTCTTTTTGTTTTTGTTTTTATTTGTGCTAAGAACACTTAACATGAGATCTACCTCAACAAATTTTGAACGGCACAGTACTATACTGTTAACTGCAGGCACTGTTTTGTATAGAAAGACTCTAGAATGTATTCATCTTGAATAACTGAAACACTATATCCACTGAACAACTCCCCATTTCTCCCACCCTCCAAGTTGTATGTATTCAATGTTGCATATATTCAGTAATGAGTAGTTACTACTGAATAGTATTTCATTGTGTCGGCATATTACAATTTATTTATCCATTCAACTGTTGGTATACATTTGGACTATTTCCAGTTTGGAACTACCACAAATAAAGCTGCTATGAATTTTTTTTTTTTTTTTTTGAGACAGAGTCTCACTCTGTCACACGGGCTAGAGTGCTGTGGCATCAGCCTAGCTCATAGCAACCTCAAACTCCTGGAATCAAGCAATCCTACTGCCTCAGCCTCCCGAGTAGCTGGGACTATAGGCATGCACCACCATGCCCGGCTAATTTTTTCTATATATTTTTGGTTGTCCAATTAATTTCTTTCTATTTTTAGTAGAGACGGGGTCTCGCTCTTGCTCAGGCTGGTCTTGAACTCCTGAGCTCAAACGATCAACCCACTTTGGCCTCCCAGAGTGCTAGGATTACAGGCGTGGGCCACCACACAGGCCTGCTATGAATATTTGTGTATACGTCTTTGCACAGGTATATAAGTTTTAATTTTCTAAATGGCTGGCTCACATAGTAGATGCATGTTTAACTTTTTAAGATAATTACAAAGTGCTTTTCAAAGTAGTTGTACCATGTTACATACCTACAGGTAATACAGGTATTTGGAATATATATTTGAAAACTTTGGAATATCAGAGTTCAAGTTTCTTCACATCCTCCCAGCGATGTGTATGCACAGAGAAAAGGCCATGTGAGGACACAAGAAGGTGGTCATTTGCAAGCCAAAGAATGAAGTCATAGATTAAATAAAATCTATTGTCATTTTGATCTTGGACTTCCAGCTTCCCAAACTGTGAGACAATAAATGTCTGTTGTTTAAGTCACCCAGTCTGTGGTATTTTGTTATGGCAGCCCTAGAAAACTAATAAAGTAGGTTATATTTTTTTTAATTTTAGTCATTCTAATAGGTGCATAGTGTTATCTCATTTACATTTCCCTAATGTAATAGGAAATTTTATCTAATAATGCCAGCAACAAGAATTTTATCTTCCTCCCTCATACTATACTCTCTTTAAATTTCCTGTAGAACAACCCTAGAACCGTTCCCATTAACTTTAATAAGGCTTCATTCAAAGCCAAGGAAAATGCTCTTGTGGGAAACCAAAACATGCCACCCTAAAGTATGAAGGACTATTGAGTTGAAGGCAATTAAGAAGAAACAAATGTAATAAAGCACTGTTCTCACCTGTATTTTCCTAAAAGCAGGACGTATATTTACAAAGACAAAGGTATCCTGTCTATCCCTTTTACCAGAAAGAACAAGGGCTAATAATTAAAGACAACTTTGTACCCTTATTGGTCTGGAAATAGTACTAGAAAAATCTACATGAATAAGCTTTATTAACAAGCCTCTATCTGCCATTATTTGTCTTTCTCCAAGTTGCCTCCCCCAGAGACATGAAGTCTTTTTCCTTTGCCTTGTCATTTCTCTAAAAATTTACTGCTCTTTCTTGAAGATGCTACATAAGCTGAATTCAAAGCCACCTCTTTGAGGGCTATTCATCTCCTGAGTGTCTCCCACATATATATGAAATATACATGTTATTAAACTTCTGTTTGTTTTCCTCTTGTTAATCTGTTTTTTGTTATAGGAGTCCATTCTACCTAAGAACCTAGGAGGGTTAAGGAAAAAATTATTTTTCTTCCCCCTGCACTTATGACTCAAAGTAGTGTGTAAACCCTCCTTGGTAATATCATTCCATTGGGGCATTAATTTGATGGTCTTTGCTGCCTCCTAACTATAGAAATGTATTTCAGTTTACTCTTATTTTATGAAAACATCACTAAGTTTTCAGAAATGAAGAAATTTCAACAATACTTCAAAATATTTTTTAAAAATTCTGATTTATACATCCAATGAAAGGCTAATAACCAGAATCTATAAAGAACTCAAGCACAACAGCAATAAAAAATCAAAATCAAACAATCCCATTAAAAAGTGGGCAAAGGACATGAGCAGAAACTTTTCAAAGGAAGATAGACTAATGGCCAATAAACACATGAAACAATGCCCAACATCTTTAATCATCAGGGAAATGCAAGTCAAAACCACGATGAGACATCACTTCACTCCAGTGAGAATGGCTTTTATCAAAAATTCCCAAAACAGTGAATACATAGAGAAAGGAACACTTATACACTGCTAGTTGGACTGCAAACCAGTACAACCTCTATAGAAAGCAGTACGGAAATACCCTGAAGAACTAAAAGTAGACCTACCACATTTGATCCAGCAATCCCACTATTGGGCATTTACCCAAAGGAAAAAAAAATATCATTTCATAAAAAACAAAACAAACAAACAAACAAACAAAAAAAAAAAAACACTTGCACTAGAATGTTTATTGCAGTGCAATTCACAATTGCAAAGATGTGGAATCAACCCAAGTGCCCATCAATACCTGAGTGGATTAATAAAATGTGGTATATCTGTACCATGAAGTATTATTCAACCATTAAAAAAAATAAAGGGTGAACTAATAACTTTTGTAACAACCTGAATCGAGCCGGAGACCATTCTTCTAAGTGAAGTATTACAGGAATGGAAAAGCAAACACCACACGTACTCACTATTAAACTGGAACTAATTGACCAACACTTATAGGCACATATGGAAGTAAAACTCAAAGGAAATCAGGCAGGAAGGGGAGGGATGGGTTGGATAAATCCACATCTAACGGGTACAGTGCACAATACCTGGGTGATGGGCACACTTTTAACATTGACTCAAACTGTACAAAAGCAAGATGTGTAACCAAAACATTTGCACCCCTGTAATATTCTGAAATAAATAAATAAAATATCGTAAGAGAAAAAAATAAAAATTCTGACTTCTGATGGGAAAAACAAGAGAAGATATATATTCTAAATAGTCTAGGAAGATCATTATCTTATTTTGTGGTACTCTATTTTCTTTTTTATTGGGCTTGAGAAGGAAAATAAGAAGTGAAAGAGTATTTTAAAGGAAAACAACCTTCAAGTTCATCTCAGTATAAAATTGACGGTTAGGAAAATAAAAATAGTTCTGAAATTTTCTTTTTTTTTTTTTTTTTGGTTCAGAAATATATGCTATGCATATTATAAATGCAAATGAGACAACAAATACATTTTATATTCGCAAGGCACTAGTCTATATTTATGCCTTTCTTATATAAAAATTTGGCCAATTTATGATAAATCTTTCCAGCACTCCAAATGAAGCAGGGATATTTAAGTTTTTCTCAAATGTTTTAGAATTGTAGTAACCTAACACAAATCTCATCAGAGCACAATTAGGAACACAAAAAAATTCATAGTTCATATGTAATTTCAATAAGTGAAATTATTAATTCTAACTCTCTCTGAAATACTCAAATATAGGTACCCAACATTGTGAGATTGTTCACTGTTAATAATAGTAAATATTCTTTTAGTGAACACATTTAAAATGGCATTTGTAGGAAAAGATTGTTTACATCAAATACCTTCTCAAGTGATAGTTTTTAAATGTTTCCTTTCTTCTTTGATGCTTATGATTGAATGAAAATAGAAAGCTGTGTTGATAGTTGAGTTTATAATCCCATGAGTGAATTGAAGATTGCTACTAACAGAGCAAAATAACCAAAATTTAAAAAAAAGGAACAGCATAAAGTTTCATACTGCTTTTCCTTCTGGGAAGTGAGTAGTGCTGAGCAGAAATGTAATCATAATTAATAATGCAGCCTCACAGGAATCATTTGCAGCAATGTCATCATGACATAAGGTGGTCAGTTCATGAAAAAATAAACAAACGAATGAACGTTGATGGAGGGCCTCCTGTGTGCAAAGGAAATATTTTCAATTTCTTCTCTGCTCCACAAAAGAGGAGCCTCTTTTGTTTCATGAGTTAGCCCTATGCAGGCTTAGAGAAAGGTAGAATAGCATTATATTAATAATAATAATCTCACAATAATAATAATTTTTATATAATATACAATGAGCCATATAATTTGTTAAGTACTTTGTGTACATGATCTCATTTGGTTCTCACAACCTCTCTCTGAGTTAAATGCTATTTATTTTTCCATTTTTGTGGTTCAGGAAAATAACATTCATAGTGGTCAATTTACTTACTAAGATCACACACAACTAGGAAGTTATACAGCTGAGATTCTTCCTGAGGATTTTTGACTCCAGATTCTGAACTCTTAGTTGCTCTCCTATTCTGCTTCCAGCTACCCGAGAATAAGTTGTGATGATATACCACTCGTATAGGCAATAATAATAATAATAATAATAATAATAATGATAATAGTTGCCCACCACATTTATCAAGAGCTTGTTATGTGGACAAATGCTTACAAATAGGAAATGAAGGAGCTGGTATTTAAATCCATGTCATTTTTCTCCTGCAACTGTGGTCATAATCACTGTATCACATTTATTCTTATGTCAGATGGAGGTTAAGTGTATTTATCAAGATTCTCCCAAATAATTTGGAAACAGCAAGGAGGAGAATTCAAACTTAAGTGGTGATAAAGACTTTCTCTTTAACCAAAGTTTAGTCACGCTCCTCTGAATCTTCATCTTGACTAGGCTTCATCCTTGCCAGACCTCCATAACACAGTTTTAGCAAGAATTCTGCTCAGTCAGTTTAGAGATGTTAAAAGATAAATTTAGGCAAATTAACATTTTAAAGAGTTTATTTGAGCAAACAGTGATTCATGAATTGGACAATGCCAAACTACAAGTGGTTCAGGGCACCACTGAGGAGCTACAAGAGGAAAATGTTTATAAGATGTTTGCAGAAGCAAGACAAAGTGGTTTCTGATTAGTTAAGCTTAAGTTTTGTTTTACTGTTTATACTGAGTTCTGTTTTAGTTTGCTAACATAGGACTCAAGCTGGAGCCCTCTCAGCCTAATGGCCTCTTAATTAATTATTTTAACAGACAGAATTCCTGATCACCTTGATATCTGATCAGATTCTTCATGCTCCACCATTTCCCAGGTGACATCTCACAACCCTGCCCTGCCTTCAGCAGGAATACTGTGAAGTCAGTTAAGCCAGAATCTGCCCTTTGTCCTGATGTTTTCTCTTAGTAAATTTTCATCCACAGACCCCCACCATGCCCCTTAACGGTAAACCACACTTTTCCTTGTTGTGTTTAGAATTGAGGACTCTTTGCTCCTATTGCAATAGGTATTAAGTAAAATTTATTTTTACTGCTTTATTATCCAGTTCCAGTTATTCTTCAACAGTGGTCTCTATGCTCTTCAAAATTATACCCCATTGGATGTGTTTAAACATGAGCAGGAATCTGAGTGAATCTGATAACTCTGAAGTCATTCCACAGCTTAAGCTAAAATACTCATACCCTCCTCCCCATAACACTGGATGTGTATTTAACTGGAAATATATTCAAATATCTTTTCACTTGATGAATCTTAGATGATACATTTTAAATATTTAAATTTATTTTTAAATTAAAAACTATAATCCCAACATTATAAATTGATAATGGTAGAAGAAGAAACATAACAGTGGAATAAAGGGAACGTTAAGATATTAACTACACAGAAATCTGCAAACAGTTCTACCTATGCTAATGTTAACATTACCTAAAGATTTTCCTAGCCACATTTCAGAAGTATTTACTTAGAGAGATGAAATTATTTTCTCTTCCTCCTGTACCTAAATATTTCTGCATCTGAACCCAGCTAGAGGTATTACACTACAGAATCTAATATTAAATAATTAATAAAAGTTATTTTTCTAGTTTTTAAGATAACCTACTATACATGCCAATTACTTCATCTTAAATTTTATGAGCTACTTCGTCAAGGTGGACGGAAACTGTCAAATTTTGTGGCCTAGATCAATACCTGGCATACGGTAGACATTCAATAAATATAAATTAGCTGAAAGGATCTATTTATTTTCTGGTTTCAGAAAAACCGGAAAAAGAAACAAAAAGGGAAAAAATCCTATCCTTTCAGTAATTAAATAGAAACAAGATGTTTAATCTTGTTGGAAGAGGAAACAAGAGCAATACAATAATATTCTGGAAGCTGTGGAATCCCACAAAGAAACTACCATCAACTATTGTTCTCAAGGATTATGGAGCTGCTGTCGAATTAAAAATGTATCTGTCAGGCTCGACCAATTATGCTGTAGTATCTAACTTCTAATTTCTCAGAACCAATGAACAATATCTGCCTTTTTTTCTTTTTTAATTCAGCATATTACAGGGGTACAATTGTTTAGGTTGCATATATTGCCCTTGACCCACCTGAGTGAGAGCTTCAAGCTTGTCCATCCCCCAGACGGTGCGCACCGCACCTATTAGGCGTGAATATACCCATCCCGTCCTCCCCCCTCCCTCCTGCCCTACACCGGATGAATGTTACTACTATATGTGCGCTTCAGTGTTGATCAGTTAAAACCAATTTGATGGTGAGTATATGTATCTGCCTTTTAATAGTCAACAAGAATAACACTTTTGAAAGATAATTGCATTCTTAAAAAGACAAATATAACTCAGTTTTGAAAAGATGTATTTTACTAGTGAATTAGAAAAAAATGTGTTCCAACTTAAAAACTAAGGATGCATTTATAATAAAATTGGCAAAACCAATATTAGATTCTTCATTTGTCTGCTTTTAAGACAGTGACTTCTCACAGGATAAATTGTTCTAGTCACTTATAAATTGTGACCTCTCTAGGAGTCTATTTACCTACTAAAGAAGCCTCAGTTCATTTTTGATGGGCAGGCAACCACTGCAGAAAGCTATGTAGTAGCAGTGGTTTCAGGAATAGGGTGAAATTAGTATTTTCTATTGGAATTTAAATTCTAATTAGACAGTTAAAAGTTTTAAAGAAATTTTAAAATGATAGTTTAACAACAAAGGGTAATGTTCTATTTATCATTATAAACACATTTTTAGACCAGGTTTATGATAAAATGTATTAGTCTCTTTTGTCATCGTTCTCTTAAATATGCTATTTCTATTGAAGCTACTCACATTGTTACGAGTAGACTCTACCTCTAAAATAAACATGATCAATGAAAACTCTGCTCGTGACATGTTTTTAATAAAAAAGGAAAGTAATAAATTATACCCTAAATCAATTACAAAATGATAAAAAGCAAAAAATCATTCTCACAATCATCAATGACACCTGCATTTATTATATAATGAAATATATTTTTAAAATTTAATTAAACTCTAAATTTTTAATTCAACAGAAGCACCATAATCCTTGAGAACAATATTTGATGGTAGTTTCTTTGTGGGATTCCACAGCTTCCAGAATATTATTTTATTGCTCTTGTTTCCTCTTCCAACAGGATTAAACATCTTTTTTCTATTTAATTACTGAAAGGATAGGATTTTTTCCCTTTTTGTTTCTTTTTCAGGTTTTTCTGAAGGATCAAAAGTCATTGTAATATTTTAAATAAATGAGCTTTCTATTCTATTGAGTAATAGAAATGAGTAACACAGAATTACTTTTTTAAATGCATACTATAGAATAAGTAACACAGAACTACATTTTTATACACATGTCCTAAAATATGCTATGATTAATCATAGCAGTATTGTGTAACAAATCATATAAACAAGACTAGTAGTAGCAATAATGGATTTTTTGAGACAGGATTTTTGCAAGTTTTTAATGCTAAATTAGAATCATTAGTAATTTATGAATGATCAGTACATTTAAAATAAAATTAATAAATGTAATATGACATAACCATCTGCAGAATACAAATATTATCTGAGGTTTTTCTTGAACATATTTAGGGTACTTGGGCCCTATCTAGGTCTATATGTATTAGAATTGAATGTAATCTGAAAGTTTGGCATTATTCTCATGAGAAATAAAGGAAAAGGCAGGCCAAAAATATCGAAATATTCATAAATACCCAAAACTCTGTAGTAGTTTGTTTCTCATAAAAATGTTAAATTTTATCTCATGCTTGTTGAGTGAATACTGTATATTAGTCACTATGGTACACATACTTAATCTTCAAAATGACTCTTTAAATGTGAGTCGGTGGAAAAAGACTCCAAAACTGTAAGTGCTTTATACTATTTTCTCAGTCAACAACAACAGTAAACACAGAAGACTTCTCTGTCCAAATGTGTTGTTTTTTTCCTCACACACCAAGCAGCAGACACCAGCTGGATGTCCTCTAATTTAATTTAATTATGATCCGGGAGATATAGCCTTAGATATCACAGGTTGAGGGCTCAGTCTCACAAGACTGCCCCCACTTCAAGCCCGGGTTCCCAAAACCTGCTCTTTGGATTTGATTAATTTACTAGAGTGACTCACAGAATTCAGGGAAACTTACATTTGCTGGTTTATTACTGTGAACTAAAATAAAATCCTAAACTCCTTCACTGACTTAACGGACCCTTTCTTGGCCAAGAAGGCCCCAGAAAAACCTTACAAATGAGTTCCCAGCCATGACTTGACAAGAGATCAGACACATTTCATTATACCCTCTCCCTTGTTAGCTACTATTAGACTTTCTTCCCTAAGGATTAAACAGAACCAGCCTTTCTTAAAAGACTTGCTCCACTGCTGATCAACTGCCTAATGCTGCTCCTCACTGTTTGCGGTTTCAGCACTACAACTGACCAGCATTCCTTCCTGATAAGGGGAGTGGTTCTGGCCAGTCTAGGGAGGATGCACAAAGGGTTTTTGTGTCCTCTGCTTCACCTTTTGACATCAGAGTGCTGATAACTCCACTCTTAGATCATGCTAATGCCATCATTTTTTGTACATGCAACCTATAAAAGGGCATGAAGCTCAATTGTGCATACACATGCTTCTTCTTTCATAAAGATTCATGACACCTCCTATACCTTATTAAATATTTTATTTGGCCACCTGGTTCATCATAAATTCCTGCTCCCATACTATTCCCAATAAGTACATGTTCTTGGCTTCTGCCTGAGGCTATTGCTTCCCAGCCTGCAAGATCACCAGCCTGTAAGCTGCAACACGTATGACAAATATAGCTCTCATTTCCTAATTTATGAACCTCATCATTCTTCAGTTGTCATTACAAAATATACTACAAAGGACACAGATGAAGAAATGCATATGGCAACATGTAAGGGAAGAGTCAAGGAGCCTCCACGCCATCCCTAGGGTGCCACCCCCCAGCTATCTGGAAGCTCTACATACTCTGTCCTTTTAGGTTTTTATGGAGACTTCAGTACGTAGGCATGATTGATTAAACCATCGGCCATTGGTTATAAACTTAACCTTCAGCTCCTCTCACCTCCCTGGAGGCTGGGAAATGGAACTGAAAGTCCTAACCCTCTAATCCTGCTTTGGTCTTTCAGCTGACCAGCCCCCATCCTGAAGCTACTTAGGGGCTTCCAGCCATCATTCAATCATTAGCATAAAAAGAAACATCACTTTGGAGTTTCTGAGGATTTTAGGAGTTGTATGCCAGGAAAGAGGATTGAAGACCAAATATATATTTCACAGTATCACAAAAATGCAAACCCATTTAACAGATGAGAAAAGTGTCCTAAATATTTTGCCTAAAGTCACACGGAAAGGTGGGAATATTTTATTTTTCCCTTTATTAAGTGATTTTCAAAATATTCAATTGGTTACCTGATATCCTCCAAATTCTGATCTCAAAGTACCATTTCCCACTTAAAGGAATCTGATTCTTTAGAGAAGTGGATGATTTCAGGTTTGAGGGAGGAAATGTACAAGATAAACCTGGAACATTTTGTCATGCAATTTACACAAACATCTGTCTTATATTATTGAGACAGCTTGCAGGGACTTTGTCTGACCAAAGGTGGAACAATCTGAGCATCAATAAAAATGATAACTAAGCCTAGTTTAGATGATTTTTAAATGAACATAATATAAAAACAAACGTTATTAAATACATATAGAAAGCAAGCAGGTCCTTGAATAACAGTTCAATCAATATTGTTTCTTTATAACATTGACGGGAAAAAAGCCAATTCTCAGGGTGGGGGTTACTGTTTGTGTGGAGTTTCCAAGGTCTTCTCATGTCTGTGTGTTTTCCCTGGGTACTCAGTTTCCTCTCACATTCCAAAGATGTACACTTCGGGTTGGTTGGCAAGTCTAAATTGTCCCAGTCTGAGTGAGTGTGTGGGGGGGATGGGTGTGTGTGTGTGAGTGTGTCCTGAAATAGAATGGCATCCTGTCCAGGACTGGTTCCTGCCTTGTGCCCTGTGCCACTGTGGTGGGCTTTGCCACCTGCAACCCTGAACTGGAGTAAGCAGGCTGGAAAATGAATGAATGTAAATTATTGTAAAATAAAAACCCCAAAGTATATGATAATCACATAAATGTACAATAAATGTTATGGGATAAAAGCACTCAGTGAGCCCACTGCATATGTTATCGTTTGATTTTGAACTTTGTGATGACAGAAGGTGCTCCTTACAATTTTGGTTTTACCAACATTTATTTTTTGATTTAACCCACCACCACTATGATGGGACCACTGCCACTCACTGATCCACCAAAAATTGGGTGATCAATAATGATGTTACATGTTTTTATTAAACTTTCTTAAATGTATGTGTAGCTCACATTTATTTCAATGTTTAACATTAGAAGTGTTTTGGATCTTTATTTAGAAATTTGGTAATGTTTTTGTCAACAGAAAATGCAGTAGAAACTTAACTCTTTTTTATTTGATTTAGCCTATGGTAAAATTCGTTCTTATACATTGTTGCACTTAAAGTGGCAGTTCCCAAGAAGCTATCACCTAGGTTAAGTGAAGACTTACTGTGTGTATATATATATATATATATGTGTGTGTGCCTACATATATATATATGTATATATATGTGTGTGTATATATATACACTGTATATATATACACATATATATGTGTGTATGTATATATGTGTGTGTGTGTTTGGGTTTGCAAGTGTGTCTGTTTATACTAAAAATTTGAATGAAAGTAACGCCTATTGTAACTTTACCTCACTCCTCTTATATCTGTTTCTCTTTTTTCTCCTATCCTGAAAATCCCAGTAACAAAAGACTTCAAAATAATTTTTATTTGTTTTAATCTACAATACACACAAAACAATTTCAGAATTACAATACCAACAAAACCGCCAAGAAAAGAATTGCTAACCAAAGTTAAAGCCTTTTTTTTGGGCAGTTCTTCTTTCTCTTAAAGATATACAGGTATGTAGAATCAAATTGTTTTAAAGTCAATTGACTTATTTCCTCTACAGGAAGTTATACCAGTAAGCTGATATAACAGTTAAATTTATTTGTTACAAATTCCTTTTTTAAAGACATTCTTTTTAAAGTTTGTTTTATAATTCTTCGAACATTTCCAAAGTAAAATGTACAAAGCAAGATATATTCAGAAAAGTCAAGTTTATTTCTCTGTCTTCCCCACTGTCTTTACTCTCTACCCTCAAGAAATTGTTTCTTTATAGTTTGCTTTATCTCTCAATTGTTTTAATATAAGAAAATATATATGCTATATATAATGTGTTTGTATTCAACTTTAAACATAAATAAACATATATATGTATATAAGTACACATGTGTGCTTGTATATATGTATATAAATACGTATGTTTCATATATTTGTATAAATGTATGCATATAGACACATATATGTATGTAAATGATAGAAAAGTACATAAAGTAGCTGTATTAGTCAAAGTTCTTCAAGAAACAGAACCAAGAAACATATAAATATATATACATATACTCTCTATATATATATGTAGATATACCTATCTTCATATCTATCTATCTATCCATTTATCCATCTATCTATCTATCCAGTACTTGGGAAATGTCCTTCCAAGTGTGTAAGAATTGTCTCCCTACCTCTGCTCTGGATTCTGTCCATTCATACTACTTCAGGAAATTCCTTTTGTCAGTGATCATTTCTATATCTGATATCTTTTTTTTTTTTTTTTTTTTTTGAGACAGAGTCTCACTGTGTTGCCCGGGCTAGAGTGCCGTGGCGTCAGCCTAGCTCACAGCAACCTCAAACTCCTGGGCTCAAGCAATCCTCCTGCCTCAGCCTCCCGAGTAGCTGGGACTACAGGCATGTGCCACCATGCCCAGCTAATTTTTTTCTATATATTTTTGGTTGTCCAATTAATTTCTTTGTATTTTTAGTAGAGACGGGCTCTCGCTCTTGCTCAGGCTGGTTTTGAACTCCTGAGCTCAAACAATCCGCCCGCCTCGGCCTCCCAGAGTGCTAGGATTACAGGCGTGAGCCACCGCGCCCGGCCTATATCTGATATCTTCAGCAGCTCTCTCTGTGCTTTGTCTCAGCAGCAGCATTTACAGGTATTTGAAACTCTTTTGTCTTTTAAAACAAAACAAAAATTATATCAATGTCAAGGGAGAGAGAGATTATAAGAAAACAGCCCTAAGATCTGCAGTCCAAAGACCTGAGAACCAGGACTTCCAGTAATGTAAGTTCCAGTCTGAGTCCAAAGGCAAAAGAAGACCGATATCCCAGCTTGAAGACTGTCAGGAAAAGAGTGAATTCTCACTTTCTCAGTCTTTTGTTCTATTCAGGCCTTCAAAGGATTGGATAAGGCTCACCCACAGTGGGGAGGCCAATCCGCCTTACTCAGTCTACCAATTAAATTGTTAATCTCATCCAGACACACCTTCACGGACACCCAAAATAATGTTTAACCAAATATATGAGCACCTCATGACCTAGTCACGTTGATCCATACAACTAACCATCACAGTAACACACTATACAAAATTTCTTCACCTTCCATTTTTTTTTATTTTTTATTTTTTATTTCAGGAAATTATGGGGGTACAAACATTTTGGTTACATGTTATGACTTTGCCACATCCCAACCATGATTTGAGACACGCCCTTTCCCCCACTACAATGCTCCCCATGTCCATTAGTTGTGAGTTTACCCACCCCCAAACCCCCTACCCCCAAAGAATATTACTACTGTGTGAGCACCTCTCTGTTGATCAGTCAGTGCCAGTTTGAAGGCAAGTACATGTGGCGCCTGTTCTTCCATTCTTGTGATACCTCACTTCGGAGGATGGGTTCAAGCTCTATCCAGGAGAATATAAGAGGTTCTAGATCACCATCGTTTCTTATAATTGAGTAGTATTCCATTGTATACGTATACCATATTTTATTAATCCACTCGTGGATTGATGGGCACTTGGGTTGTTTCCGCATCTTTGCAATTGTGAATTGTGCTTTCATAAACATTTGAATGCAGATGTCTTTATTATAGAATGACTTTTGTTCCTTTGAGTAGATGCCTAATAGTGGTATGGCTGGATCAAATGGTAGTTCTACTTGTAAGTCTTTCAGGTATCTCCAAATTCTTTTCCACAGAGGTTGCACTAATTTGTAGTCCCACCAGCAGTGTAAGAGTGTTCCTATCTCTCCACGTCCTAACCAGCATTTGTTGCTTTAGGATTTTTTGATACAGGCCAATCTTACTGGAGTTAGGTGATATCTCATTGTGGTTTTGATTTGCATTTCCCCAATGATTAGAGATGTTGAGCATTTTTTTATATGTTTGCTGGCCATTATTCTGTCTTCTTTTGAAAAGTTTCTCTTCATGTCCTTTGTCCATTTATTGATGGGGTTCTTTGATTTTTTCTTGTTGATTTTTTTGAGTTCTAGATAGATTCTTGTTATCAGCCCCTTATTGGATGTGTAGAGGGCAAATATTTTCTCCCATTCTGTAGGCTTTCTATTCACTCTAATGATAATTTCCTTGGCTGTACAAAAGTTTTTTAATTTGATCAGGTCCCATTTATTTATTTTTGTAGCTGCTGTGATCGTTTTGGGGGTCTTCTTCATAAATTCTTTGCCTAGCCTGATGTCTGCAAGAGTCTTCCCTACATTTTCTTCTAGGATTCTTGAGGTTTCATGCCTTAGGGTTAAGTCTGTCATCTATCTAGAATTGGTTTTTGTAAGAGGTGAGAGGTGGGGATCCAGTTTCAATCTTCTGTATGTAGCTATCCGGAGCAATTAGACAAGAGAGGGGAATTAAGGGCATCCAAGTGGGGGCAGAAGAGATCAAACTCTCATTCTTTGCTGATAATATGATGTTATATCTAGAAAACCCCAAGGATTCAACCTAGAGACGCCTGGAATTGATTAATGAATTTGGTAAAGTCTCAGGACACAAAATTAATACACACAAATCAGAGGCATTCTGATATGCCAATAACACTCAACCCGAAACTCAAATGAAAAACATAATACCTTTTACAATAGCCTCAAAGAAAATCAAATATCTGGGTATATATTTAACGAAAGAGGTGAGAGACATATACAGGGAGAACTATAAAACACTAAGAAAAGAATTTGTAGAGGATGTAAACAAATGTGTGGGGAGCCATATTGCCAGTGCTCCCTGCACAAATGGAAATACCTACCTTGCTCATGGATTGGTAGAATCAACATTGTTAAAATGTCCATACTACCTAAAGTGATCTACAGAATTAAGGCAATCCCCATCAAAGTACCAGCATCATTCTTTATAGATCTAGAAAAAATAATTCTATGCTTTGTATGGAACCAGAGAAGACCTCCTATAGCCAAAGCAATCTTAAGCAAAAAGAACAATCTGGGAGGTATCAGTCTACCAGACTTCAAGCTTTAGTACAAGGGTATAGTAACTAAAACAGCATGGCACTGGCACAAGAATAGAAACGTAGACCTTTGGAACAGGATTGAGAATCCAGAGATGAAACCATCTGCATATGGTCATCTAATCTTTGACGAAGCAGACAAAAGTATACACTGGGGGAAAGAATCCCTTTTCACCTTTCTTTTTTTACTCAATAATATATACTTAAGGTCTCTATATCACAGTATAAAAAGGTTTCGTTCATTTCATTTTACTGTTCTATAATATACAATTATATGGATGTACCATCATTTATTCAATCAGTCCCCTATTGATGCAGATTTGTCTTAACTCCATATTTTTACTATTACAAGTACTGCTGCAAGGAATAGAATATAACTTTTGATATTTTATCATTGTATCTTGGACTACATTTCTAGATGTCAGATTGTTGAATTAAAGGACAAAACCATGTGTAATTTTGTTAAATATTATCTAATTCTCCATAATATTGATTGTAATATTTTGTATTCCCACCAGCCAATATCTGAGATTTCCCATTTCCCTGAAGCCTCACTGCTGGATCATGTTGTTGATCTTTTGCTGATATGATAGGTAGGGAATGTCATCTGAGTTAAATTTGGATTTTAATTTCTCATATCCTAAATCAATCATTTTAAATCAATTTTTTATTGAGGTCTGTATTATATACAATTATGACCACAATTTCAAAGTGCATAGTTCTGCAAATTTTGACAATTTGGTATAATTAAGAATCACCACACCAAGACAAGAACATTTTAATAACACCAGAAAGCTCCTTTGTGCTTTGTGAAGTCCATTTCTTTCTCCCCAGGCAACCAGGGAGTTGATTTCTGTCACAATAACTTAGTTGTCCCTGTTTGAGGACTTTATGTGAATGTTATCATATGACATATGTTTCACACCTCACCACTTTCACTAATCACAATGTTTTTAAGATTCATCAGTGTTGTTGTACCAATAAGAAACTATTTTTATTAGTGAGTGATATTCCATGATAATAATATGCTACAGTGCTATCACCTATAGATGGATATTTTTGTTTTTTCTAGTTTGTGGCAATTATGAAAGAATATGATGTTGATATTCATGTCAAAGTCCTTTTGCAGACATACATTTTCATTCCTTTTGCATAAATAACTACAGTAGAACTTCCTGGCTATAAGCGTGTGTATTGTAACTTTTCAAAAAAAACTGACAAACTAACAAAGGTTGTACCACTTCTTTTACATTCCCGTACGCAATGTGCGAGAGTTGCCTTTCCTTTACATTCTCACTTACATTTGGTATTTTTAATTGTGTTTGTCTCTTTTAGTGGGAATTTAGTGTTTTCTCATCATTTAAAAAATTCTATTATCTAAAGTGTCAAATAGTGAAATTGACATTTTTCTGTATACAGTTCTATAAATTATAACACATGTATAGATTTGGGTAGCCACTACTGTATCAAGAAATAGCACAGTTTCCTCATTCTCGAAAATTTTTGTTATGCTATTCCTTCACAGTTCTATCCTCTCCCCACTCCCAACCCATTACAACTACTGATCTATTATCCACAGCTATTATTTTATCTTATTAATAATTACAAATAAATGAAATCATATAGCATGTTACATTGTGAGACTGCCTTTTTCATTTAGGATAATGTTCTGAGAATCTTTGATGTTTTTGCATGTATCGATAAATGTATTCATTTATATTATTGAATAGTATTCCATTGTGTGGATATACCACAGTGTGTCTATGCAATCACCACTTGAAGAACATTTGGACAGTTATTTGTGATTATGATTAGACCTACTCTAAATGTTTATGAGATATTTGTCTGAATCTCATTGTGATTTTGAGTTTTCTGATAAATAATGATGCTGAGCATTTTAAGTACTTATTAGCCATTTATATATTTAGGTTATTAAGGATGAAATGTCTAATTTCCTTAAGTACTAAGTTTGACAGTTAGTATCTGTGACATTTCAATTTGACACTTCTTGTTTTGTTTTTATTATAAAGGTACATCCTCATTCTTTCAAATGCACATTTGACTTGTGATTATCTTCCAAATTTTTTTACAACCATAAATAAGTCAAAAATTTATATTATTTTTGAATATGAGTTCCATCATAAAACCAATATGACACAGACAGCTCAAAATATCAACAAAGTGTTTGGAAAGGATGTGGCTAATATGTTGATGGTTTAAAACGTTCTGTTCTAATAATTTCAATCTTAAAAATGAGCCACGTGGGTGACCTGAGACCAAGGTGGATAATGATAAACTAAAAACTGTAGTGGGAGTGAAGTCATCTCAACCTAGGCATAAATTAACAACAAGGTTTGACATTAATATTCCAACAATATTAGAACATTTAAAACAAATAAACAAGGTAAAGAAGCTGGATAGATGCGTACTACATAAATTAAACAAACATCAAAAGAAAAGTCATCTCAAAGCTTGCCTTTCTTTTCTGTCACGACATAAAGGCGAACCATTTCTACACTGTATTGTTACATGTGATGAAAAATAGATTCTTTTTGACAATCACAAGTGTTTGACACAATGACTGGATAAAGATAAAGTGTGAAACACAGTCCAAAACCAAATATTCATCAAAAAAAGCTAATTGTGTCTGTTTGGTGTTCCAGCACTGGTATTATCCACTACAGCTTCATAAAATCTAGTCAGTCAAATATAGCAGAGGGCTACTACAACCAATTGGATGAAACAATGAGGATGCTTGCTATGAAGCAGCCAAGATTGGTCAATAGAGAAAGGCAAATCCTCTTGCAAGACAACACTTGACCACATGTTGCACAAACAATGCTGCTCAAATTACAGAGACTGGACTTATAGAGTCCTTGCTTCAAGATCCTCTCAACTGAAAACGTAAAGAGATATAAATTTGTATACTAACCCTTGTATTGTACAAATGTGTGTGTGTGTATATAGTATACAAATGTATACTAACACACATATTTATACACGTATATATATATATATATATCATCTGTTACCTATATTAAACAATATGGGAGTTCATATTGATGACTCCTACCCTAATGCATCACCATACGGACCATTCTAGCATTTTATGCTTCCTTATTTGAAACCTGTTATTCCAACAGTGAGAAACCCAGTTCCCATTGTTTGCCATCCACGCTTCAATTCCAGTATACATGTATAGCAGTATTAGTTAACCCACACCCTCATGGGGAACAGTTTTATCAATTAGAGTAGAGTGATTATATACGGTTTCTCGGTCTTTAGTCTTACTGCATTCATTTCTAAAATTGCTTAGATCAGCACCTTTTCCCCAACCCTCTACTATGAGGATGTTTCATACGTTTATAATTCAGTTACTGTTTTCTCACAATCTTCATCTCATCCTTGTATATTCCAAACAGTTTACAGACATTAAAGTTCACTTTTTATGCTGTAAGGTTCAATGGGTTTTGACAAATTCACAATGTCATGTATCCATTATTACCCGTATCAAAGAATAATTTCATAATCCTAAAAATTCCCTCATGTTTGACCTTTACAACCCTTCACTAAACTTCTAGAAACCACCTATCTTTTTGCCATATCTATAGCTTTGTCATTTCCAGAATGTCATATATTTGGAATCTTAGAGTATGTAGTCTTTCGCACTGGCTTCATTTAGTTTGCAATATACATTTAAATTTTCTTCATATCATTTTGTGGCTTGATAATTAATTTATTTTTATCTCTGAATAACATTCCATTGTATTAATGTAACAGCTTATTTGTCCATTCATCTATTCATGGACATCTTTATGGTTTCCAGTTTTGGGCAATTATGAATAAAGTTGTTACAAATAATCACTTGCAGGTTTTTCTGTGGGCATAAATTCTCAAATCGGTTGGGTAAATACCTAGGATTATTATAGCTAGATGGTATAGTAAAATTATGTTAATAAGAAACTGAAAACGTCTTCCGAAGTGGCTGTATCATCTTGATTCCCACCACCAATGAATGAGAATCCCTGTTTTTCCATTTTCTCACCAGGGATTGGTGTTATTAGTTTTATAAATATTAGCCATTCTAATATTTATGTACTGGCATCTTGTGCTGTTAATTTGTAATTCTCTAACAACAAATGATGTTGAGACCTTTTTCATATGATTATACCTCTTCCATATGTCTTCTTTTCAGATGAAATGTTTTTTCAGATCTTTTGCTCATTTTTAATTGGTTTGCTTGCTGACATATTGAGTTTTAAGAGTTTGTTGTACAATAGGACATGAACCCTTCATCAGATATATTTTTTGCAAACTTTCCTCACAGTCTATGGCTTGTATTTTAAATTTTTCAATATTTTCTTTCACAGGAGAGAAATGTTTTTGATTTTTAATAAAGCCCAACTTATTAATATTTTCCTTAGGGAATCATGCTTTTGGTACTGTATCTAAAAATTTATCAGCAAACCCAATTTCACCTAGATTTTCTCCTATGTTTTCATTAAGAAGTGTTATAGATCTATGTTTTACATTTAAGACTATGATCACTTTTGATTTAGCTTTTGTAAAAGGTATAAATTCTGTGTGTAGATTCATTTTATTTCATAAGGAAATACAGTTGTTCCAGCACCATTTATTGAAAAGACTACACTTTCTGATCGAATTACCTTTTATCCTTTGTCAAAGATCAGTTGACTATAATTGGCTGATTTTTAAATGTTGAATGAGTCTTGTGTACCTGGTGTAATTTATAATCCAGAATGTGGTCTGTCTTGCTGAATGTTCCATGTGAGCTTGAGATGAATGTGCTTTTTTTTGCTATTGTTGGATAAAGAATCCTATAAATGTCAATTGCATCCAGTTGATTGATAAGGCTATTTAGTTCAACTAGATCTTGCAGGTTTTTTGCCTAATAAATCTGTCAATTACTGATAGAAGGATGTTGAAGCCTCCAATTGTTATCGAGTAAATTGTGTCACTCCAAAATTCATGCGTTGATGTCCTATTACCCAGTATACATTAAAATGTGACTGTATTTGGAGATAGGACCTTTAAAGAGGTAATTAAGGTTAAACGAGGTCATGTAATTGGGCCTTGATCCAATATGACTGATGTGATGGTTAATTTTATGTGTCATCTTGACTGGCCTATAGAATTCTTAAACAGCAGGTTAAACATTATTTCTTGGTGTGTCCGTAAGGATGTTTCAGGAAGAAATTAGCATTTTAATTGATGAACTGAGTAAAACAGAGGTCCCTGAACAATGTGAGTGGGCATGATTCAATCCATTGAGGGAATGAATGGAACAAAAAGGCAGCAGAAGACTGAATTAGCTCTCTGCCTGACAGCTAAAGTGGAGCATTGATGCTCTCATGCCTTGGAGGATTTTAATTTTCAGGCCTTTAGATCTGGACTGGAATCTACACCCTTGGTTCTTAGGCTATAAGGCATTTGAACTACAGTTTTCCTGGGTCTCCTTGGACCGTAGATTACAGGACTTTTCAGCCTTCATAACTGTGTAAACCAATACTTTATAATAAATCATATCTATAGGTAGATAGATAGATATCTCCAAATGGTTCTGCTTCTCTAAAAAACACTCACTAATATGACTGTTGTCCTTATAAGAAGAGGAAAACACACCAGGGATATGTACATACACAGAAAAGACCATTTGAAAACATAGCAAAATGGTGGCTATCTGTAAGCCAGAAAGAGAGACCTCACCAGAAGCCAACCCTTGGTCTTGTACTTCTAGCATACAGAGCTGTGAAAAAATAAATTTCTGTCATTTGAGTCACTCAGTCTTTAATATTTTAACAGCTCTAGCAAACTAGCATAACAATATAATAAGATTTGTCTATTTAACCCTGCAGTTCTATCAGTTTTTACCTTATGTATTTTAATACTTTGTTGTTAAGAGCATACACTAAAATGATTGGTATGTCTTCTCTGAGAATTAACCCCTTTATTATTATTTAATGCCTCTTTCTATCCTGGTAACTTTTCTTATTCTGAAGCCTGCTTTGACTGAAATTAATGTAGGTACTCCAGCTTTCATTTTATTAGTGTTCCCATGATATATCACTCTCCATCACTTTAATTTTAACCTATTTGAATCTTTATGTCATTTGAACAAGTTTGACAATCTCTTTCTTTTAACTGGAGTAATTATACTATTCTCAGTTTGATGATTATTGATTCAGCCTTGGTAGGCTGTGTGTTTATAGGAATTGATGAGTTTTTTTCTTAGTTATCCAACTTGTTGGCTCATAGTAGTCTCTTATGTTTCTTAGTATTCCCGTAGTATCAGTTTTAATGTCTGATCTTTCATCTCTGATTTTGTTTATTTGAGTCTTCTTTTTTTAGTTTAGCTAAAGGTTTGCTAATTTTGTTTATCTTTTCAAAAAATCAATTCTCGTTTTTGTTGATTTGTTCTATTGTTCTTCTAGTCCCTATTTAATGAATTTATTCTCTAATCTTTATTATTTCTTTCCTTTTTCTAATTTTGGACTTAGTTTGTCTTCTTTCTCTAGTTCTTTGAAATGTAAAGTTAGATTGTTTGCTTGAGATGATTCTTTTTTCTTAATACGAATGTTCAACACTCTAAACATTTTTCCTCACAAAATAAGTAAGGAGACTAAATAAATAAACAAAAATCTTCCAGCAAGGAAAAGCCAAGTACCAGATGGTTTCACTGGTAAATTCTAGTAAACATTTATGGAAGAAGTAATGTTAATACTTCCTAAACTCTTCTAAAAATTAAAAAAGATGGAACACTTTTAAACTAATTTTATAAGGCTAGAATTACTCTGACACCAAAACCAGACAAGGACACTACAAGAAATGAAAATGACAGGCCTATATCCTTGATGAAAATAGATGCAGATATCATCAACAAAATACTACTAAACTGAATTCAAAAGCACATTAAAGGGATCGTACAGCATGACCAAGCAGGATTTATTTCTAGGATGCAAGGAGGGTTCAACATATGTAAATTAATAAATGTGAACACTACATTAACAGAATAAATGATAAAAGTCATACAGTATTCTTAATAGATGAGAAAAAAGCTTTTGATAAATTCAATATCTTTTCGTGATAAACTCTCAATGTTTTTAGTATAGAAGGAATGCACCTCAACATAATAAAGGACATATATGACAAGCCCACAGCGTCATACTCAATGCAGAAAAGCTGAAAGCTTTTTCTCTAAGATTATGAACAAAACAAGTATGCCCACTCCCAGAACTTCTATTTAGCATAGTAGTGAAAGCCCTACGCAGGGTAATTAGGAAAGAAAAAGGAAAGGCATTCAAATTAGAAAGGAAGAACCAAAATTGTTTCTGTTTGAAAATGACCTGATCTTATAGAGAGAGAACCCTAAAAACATCACAAAAATCGTTTTATAAGTGAAAAACAAATTCAGTATAAGTGCAGAATACAAAATTATTGTTCAAAAATCAGTTGTGTTTCTTCACACTAAAAACAATCTATCTGAAAAAGAAATTAAGAAAACCATCTTTTTTGCAAAAGCATTGTAAATAAAATTAAGAATAAATTTAACCAAGGAGGTAGAAGATCAATACACATAAAATTATAAAATATCGATGAAAGAAATTGTAGAAAACATAAGTAAATGGAAGGATATCCTGTATTCATGGATGAAAAGGGTACTATTTTTAAAATGCTCACACTACCCAAAGTGGCCAACCAATTCAATGTAATGTCTACCAAAATTCCAAAAATGTTTTTCACAGAAATAGAGAAAAAAAATGCTAGAATTCATATGGAACCACAAAAGACCCAGAATAGCTAAAACAATCTCAAGAAAGATCACAGCTGGAGGTGTCATACTTTCTGACTTTAAAATATGTTATAAAACTACAGTAATTAAAACAAGATTGTACTAGCATAAGAAAAACCCCACATATAAATGAATGGAACTGAATAGTAATCTGAAAGCTAAATTTATACATTTATGGTCAACCAATATTTGAAAAGGGTGCCAGGAACACACGACAGGGGAAGGATAGTCTCTTCAATAAATGGTCTGGGAAAACTGGATATTTACATGAAAAAGAATGAAATTGGAGCTTTGCCTCTGACTACAACGGTATAAAACTAGAAATTAACAAGAAAAACTTTCAAAACTTCACAAATACATGGACATTAACAAATACATCTCTAAACAACAAAATAGGTCAATGAAAAAATTAAAAAGGAAGTTAAAAATTTCCTTGAGACAAACAAGAATGGAAGATATTATTCCAAAACCTGTGTGACACAGCAAACACAGTTGTAAAAGAGAAGTTTATAGCAATAAATGCTACATAAAAAGGAGAATGATTTCTAACATACAACATAAAAATGCACCTTAAGAAACTTGAAGAGCAATACAAAACTAAACTCAAAATTAATCCAAAGAGAAAACATAAAGCTCAGAGCAGAAATAAATAAAATAAAGACTAAAAATAAATTCAAAAGATCAACAAAATATTTAGTTTTTTGAAAGATAAACAAATTGAACAAAATTTTTTCTTGTATCTAAACTAACTAAAGCAAAACAAAGCGAGAATACTCAAATTACATCAGAGATGTAAAAGGAGACATTACATATCATACCATAGAAATACAAAGGATCGTAAGAGACTATTATACCATATGCCAACAAATTTGACAACACAGAAGAAATGGATAAATTTCTGGACACATACAACCAACAAAGAATAAATTATAAAGAAATAGAAAATCTGAACAGACCAATAAATTTGAGAAAATTAAATCTGTAATAAAAAGTCTCCCCTTAAAAAAAAGCCCAGGATCCAATCAATGATTTCACTGCTGAGTTCTCCCAAGCATTTAACAAAGAATTAATACCAATTTTCCTCAAATTATTCCAGAGAATTGAAGAGGGAGGAATTCCTTCCAAACTGATTTTATGAGGCCAGCACAGCCCTGATTCAAAAACCAGATAAGGACACAACAGTAAAAGAAAACAACAGGCCAATATCCTCCATGGACATAGATTTAAAAATTCTCTACAAGATACCAGCAAACTGAAGCCAACAGCATGTTAAAAATATCATTGACTATGATCAAGTGTGATTCATCCCAGGGATACAAGGATGGCTTCACATATACAAATCAATAAATATGATATACCGTATTAACAGAAAAAAAGAACGAAACAAAAACTATCATTATTTCAATAAAGGCATAAAAAGCATTTGACAAAATTTAACATCTCTTTATAATATTAATAAAAACTCTTAACAAACTAGGTATAGAAGGTATATACCTCAATACAATAAAGGCCACATGTGACATACTCATAGCTAACATTACATTACATGGGGAAAGGCTGAAAGAATTTCCTCTAAGATCAGGAAAAATACAAGGATGCCCACTTTCGCCACTTATATTCAGCATAGTACTAGCAGTCCTAGTCAGAGTAATTAGGCAAGAGAAATTAATAAAAGGCATCCAAATTAGAAAGGAAGAAGTCAAATTATTCTTTTTTGTAGATAACATGATGTTATATATTTAAAAAATTCCTAAATATTTCACAAAAGAACTTTTAGAACTAATGAAAAAATTAAGTAAATTTGCAGGATACAATATCAACATCCAAAATCAGTGGCATTTCTATACACTCAATGAACATCCTAAAAAAGAAATCAAGAAAAATATTCCATTTATAATAGACAAAAAACAAAGATACCTAGGAATAAACTTAACCAAGGAGTTAAAAGATTTCTGCATTTTAACAATGTTTATTCTGCCGACCCACGAGCATGGTATGGTTTTCCACCTATTTACGTCTTCTGCTATTTCCTTCCTCAGTGTCTCATAATTCTTCCCTGTAGAGGTCTTTTACCTCCTTAGTTAAATATATTCCTAGATACTTTATTTTCTTTGTTGCTATTGTGAAGGGAATTGAATCTTTGATTTGGTTTTCTGTATGACTGCTCTTGGCGTATATGAAAGCCTCTGATTTGTGTGTATTGATTTTGTATCCTGAAACTTTACTGAATTCATTTATCAGTTCCAGTAGCC
>RJWJ010003608.1:0-84404 GCA_004363605.1 Indri indri
TTTTTAAAAATACCTTTCCTATATCTGCTTAATCTTTTGAACACACAGAATACCTCTACAATTACTCTTTTTAATGTTATTGTCTGCTAATTTTAACATCTGTGTCAGTTCTGGGTCTATTTCAATTAATGATTTTCTTCTCATTATGGGTCATATTTTCCTAATTTTTAGCATGCCTGGCAATCTTTGAAATCTTTGATTGGATGTCAAACATGTCAAACATTAGTAATTTTTCTTTGTTGAATGCTGGATACATATGTATTTCTATAAATATTCTGGAGCCTTTTTCTGGATGCAGTTAATTTTGTGGAAACAGTATGATAATCGAACGTCCTGCTTTTATAATTTGTTAGTTGCCAGTAGGCTTATATTTATTCTAAGGCTAATCATTCCCTATTACTGAGATGAGACTTTTCTGAGTATTCCACCCAATGCCTTGTGAATTAGGAGGTTTTCCAGTCTGACTGCTGAGAACAGGTACTATCCCTAGCTCTCTGAGGCACTGAGAGCTTTCCCTCTAATCCTTTGGCATGTGCTATCTGTACTCTGCTGAATACTTAAAGGAGTCATTGCATATCCGTGAGACTCTTTACCTATGCATCTCTCTCCTCTCCATTACTCTGTCCTTCAAACTCTAACTGCCATGGTCCCCCAGTATTCTTAGCTCTGCTTCTCCTGTTAATGAAGTTCTGTAGGCTTTGCCTAGGTTCTTCCTCCCTTCACCACATCCTGGAAGCTTTCTCAAGGCAATTAATTAGTTGGGGAAACCAACACCCCATTCGTTACCAGTGTCTGAAAGATCACCATCCTTTATTGCCTGATGTCCAATGTTTTAAAAATCATTGTTTTAAATATTTGGGGAGAGGGTGAGTTTTCATTTGTTTATTTCGGGGAGGAGGATAAATCTGGTCCCTGTTATTCCATCTTGGCTGGAAGTAGAAGTCCTATTTTGGCATTTTTAGTGTTGATTGATAGATTCAAGACTTTTTTATCTTATAGATTTAAAGATAGGATGTATATTTTCCAAACTCTTAGAATAAAATAAAATAAAAAATGAATATATTTACAGGACTCTAGCTTGTCCTCGATACAATATCTATCTAAAAACGAATGTGTTCACACACAGACAAAACAGATGAATATAACTTTTGAATACACACACTAGAATTTCTAAAGAAATACTAGTTAGCAAAATGTAGCAATATATTAAAAATAGCAATATGTCATGACAATGAAATTAAGAATAACTTTGAAAATCAGTTAATACAGTAGCTCTCTCTTAAAATAGTTAAGAGTACAGACTTAGAATTTAGACAAACCTGGCTAAAATCCCAGCAATGTCACTTACTTATTGTGTAATTTTGTGTATGTTTCTTAGCATCTCTGTTCATAGGTATTTTATCTTTATTACAGAATTGACCTCGCTGGGATTATGAGAAGAGTAAATGAAGCACCGCTTGATGCACTTACACAGAAATTTTGAATGCCACATCTTTTAAGTTACTTTCTAGAATCATATAGAAATTGCAAAGTTAGTGGTGATCTGCTTCAATCTTTCACTCTCCAGGGATTTCTTCAGAGATGTGCACTCAGCTTTTACTGTGTACACACTACCAGTCAAACAAATGTATATGTAAAAGCTAAAGGATTTGGGGTTAGGAGTGAAAGCATTTTATAAACCTAAAACACTATTATATGATTAGACTACAAGTACAATTTGATAGTTCACTCAGACATTTATAAGACTTGACTGAGCTCTAAACGCATTGTGCAGATCCAATCTACATCCATTTATAGCTAAATGAGTACTTATCCCATGATAACCCAGTGTCCTCTATCCCAGTCAAGAACAACAGATGGCCCCTTTTACAGCAGTTTCTCCTTGTTGGAATCATTTTAGACAAAGGCTTTTGATTTATTTAACTGACTCATAATTCATGCATATATTAAGTTATACACACAGTGAATAGATATGCAACTGATACCAAAGAAATATTACCTAAGCCTGTGCAAAATGCTGAGTGGGAGAAACATAGCATAACATTTACTCTCAAGAGAGACTGGACATACAAGAAAAGAAAAAACAAATAAAAATAGCATAAGAGAAAAGTAGTACTATCAAATAAAAAACACAAAGACCAAATTAGATATTATGGTAACAAAAAAATGCTGAGCTCAGAGAAGAATGGGCTGGAGTAGTCAGGGAAAGCTTCATGTAAGAAGTGGCTGCTGAGTTGTGACTTAAAGGTTGATATAATTGGAATCTTTGACGATGAGGCTGTCTCAGGGAAGTACCATGATGTGAGCAAGACCGAGGATGCACAGGATATGCAGGACGTTAGAGGCAAGGAGTGGACCACATTTGGCTCAGCTGGCTGGTGTACAGTGACATGTGGGGAAGTACTGGGGGATAGGTGTGAAAAAATAGGCTCAAGTGGAAGATTTTATTCTGAAGGTACTGAGGAGTGTAGCAGAGATTTACTAGTTGACACCAATACTCATTTGCCCCTTTTCTGTGGTAGAACTTCCTGGTTTAACTGGACACCCAGGTGTCCGGAACAGAGTATCTGCAACCCTGCCTTATAGCCATTCAGTGTGAATGGAAATGAGGTGTGCTTCTGGGTTATGTCCTCAAAGGGAAAAGACATGCCTCTTTCCCTTTAACCTTCCCTTTTGTCTGGGCTGCTGCCTGAAATGTGGAAGCAGAGTGTGCTGTTTGGGACCAGGTGAGCAAGGGAAACACGTTAGCACAGCACAATAACAGGAGAGAAGAGCCTGAGTCCTGGACACCTTCAGACAACCATACTTTGGGCTGCTCACAAATATGTTTTATGAAATATAAATTTACTTCTATTTTGTTTAAGCCACCATATATTGGGGTCTCTAGTGTTGCAGCCAAAAGTGTGTGTTGGCTGTTGCTTCCTTGTAGTCCTCAGGGTAGCCAGGCAAGGCCTGGGATGGCCAGTGGCCTCTTACCCTCATTTATACCAATGTGCTGTATAAACAACATATGTACTAATGAGTTGGGAAGCTCTGTCTTTTTAAAACAGGAGATGCCTGGTAAAGAGGCATCTTTGAGTAAAGAGGTGACATGATAAAAATTGTGGTTCACAAGAATTAATTTGAGTGGCATTTAGCAGATCAGTGTTGCCTGGGATTAGAAGTGGGGATTGAAGGATTTAGAACAAAGGGACAAGAGGGAACTTTTTGAGATGATGAAAATATTCTATATCTTGATTGTAGTTGTGGTTACACGAGTGTGTGTGTGTGTGTGTGTGTGTGTATAATTTTCAAAATATTAAGGGAGTACAAATGTTTTTGTTACATGCATACATTGTGTAATACTGAAGTCAGGGCTTTTGGTGAGCCTGTCACCAGAATAGTGTTCACTATACCCGAGAAGTAAGTTTTTATCCCTCATCCCCATCCCACTTTACCCACTTCTTGGTTTCCAATGTCCTTTACATCTCTTTGTGCCCATGTGTACCCATCATTTAGCTCCCACTTATTAAAGACAACATGTGGTGTTTATTTTTCCATTCCTGAGCTACTTCACATAAGATAATGGACTCCAGTTTCATCCAAGTTGCTCCAAAAGACATTATTTCATTAATTTTTATGGCTGAGTAGTACTCCATGGTATATATATATACCACATTTTCTTTATCCACTCATGAATCGATGGGCACTTAGGCTAACTCCCTGTCTTTGAAATTGTGAATTATGCTGTGATAAATATTCGAGTGCAGATGTCTTTTTTTTCCCCCTTTGGGTAAATACCCAGTAGTAGAATTTCTGGATCAAATGGCAAGTCTATTTTTATTTCTTTAAAGAATTTCCATACTCTTTTCCATAGAAGTTGTACTAATTGCAGTCCGACCAACAGTGTATAAGCCTTTCTTTTTCTCTGCATCCACACCAGCATCTATTGTTTTTGGAACTTTTAATAACGATCATTCTATCAGAGGTAAGGGGGTATCTCCCTCAGGGATACCTATAATTCTTATATTAGTTCATTTTACATAGTCCTATATTTCTCTGCATGATTGTTCATTCTTCTTTACTCTTTTTTTTCCTAAATATTTGACTGACTGGGTTAGTTTGAAAGCCTTGTCTTCGAACTCTGAAATTCTTTCTTCTGCTTGGTCTAACCTGTTGTTGAAGCTTTCTGCTGTATTTTAAAATTCTCCAAATGACCATTTCATTTCTTTAACTTCTGTTATATCTTTTCTTATGCTGTCTATATCTTTAGTAACTTCTTCGTCTTTTTCATTCATCTCTTGAAATATTTTTTTGGCTTCTCTGTGATGGTTTTCAACTTTCTCATCAATCTTATCCATGTTCTTTGCCATTTGTATTCTGAATTCCATTTCTGACATTTTGATGATTTCCTTTTGGTTGGAGTCTGTTGCTGTAGATCTATTGTGATCTTTTGGGAGTGTAGAACTAATTTGTTTTTTCATTTTGCCAGAGTTCTTTTGCTGGTTTCTCTTCATCTGAAACCTCTCCCCTAGCTCAGAGGAGATAGGTTTTCAGTTCGCCTATTCCTGTTTGCTGGGAACTCTCCTACTTAGTAAGAAGAAGGAGGGGTCCCTAGATTGTACTTTTGTGTCTTACTCCAGAAGACTGACCTAGCAGGAGAGGAGAGGATGCACTGAGAGCCTGTAATGCAGCTGTTCTGCATTATCCCCTTCCCCTGTGATTGTCACAGTCCAAGCTGGTATTGGAGGATCTTCATGTGGAGTGGTGGATTTGTCCCCAGGCTGTTGTTGGAAGCTTGTGGGGGAGGGGAGAGTGAGTCCCTTTCCACAGAGGCAGGCACTGTGGGCGATTGCTCTGCTTGGGTCGCCTGTGGCAGTGGCCATGGCAGCTGGGCCAGGCTATCTAGGCAGTAGTCATGGGTGTCAGGGCTGTGGGCATTTGCTCCACCCAGGTCCAGGTGCAATGGTGGCATGTGGCATGCAGGCCCATGGCAGAGCGTTGGACCATGGGGGTGGGTCCTTCCAGGTGGCATGCAGGAGCCATGAGGGTGGGACCACTGGGCCAGGTAGCAGTGGGGAAGCAACAATGGTGGAGCCACTGAGTGGGCTGCCTGGAAGCTGGGGCTCTCTCCCTGTGCAGGTCTTGCTGAGGCAATTGCCTCAGGGCTTCTCAGGTGGCATTAGCAGTACCTACTCTGCTCAAATCCCCTATCAGGGTGGGTGCTCAGCTCCCAGTCATAGGGCACATGAAAGTGTCTGCTCTCCCTCCTCCCTCCCTGGCCCAGCAGGGTGATGTGGTGGGGTGTAGACACTCTGGACCTGAGAGCTCAGAATGGCATCAGGTGCAGCAACCCAGGAATGGAAGCAGGTCCATGCTGTGCCCACTCTCCAGTGCAGTGTTATTGCACAGTCTCTAAGCAGCTCCCTGAATAGTCTGGAGGTCTGCACTGGTAGTGGGACTCCCCTCACAGTTCAGGTCACAGTGTCCACGGTGAGGCATGGAGACCCAGGGTTCTCTCCTCTTGTCCTTCCCCATGTGAGGACATTTCCCCCAGGTACCTTCCAATCTTGCCAAGTGGATTGCCCCATCTCCCTCTCCTTCATTCTGTCTTCTGTTGCTTCTCTGTTGATTTCCAATGTTCTCTCCGCAAAGATCTATCTGTAGATGGGCATCTACTTGCAACTTTCGATCCTCTCCGTCAGAGTGGTGTGTGTGGGCTGCTTCTAGTCCGCCATCTTGGCCCTTCCCCCTGAGTGTATATATCTGTCACAACTAACTGTACACTTGAAACAGGTGTATTTGTTAAACATATATATATAAATATATTTATCAGTAAAGTTGATTAAAGTGTGTGTGCACAAGATAGATCAGTGGGAGGAGACAAGAGGTGGGGAGAAGAGAGAGCAATTAATGGCTTCAGTTAAAGCTTTAGATAACTTGGACTTATTCTAAGGGAATAATAGGAATGAAATTAGAGAGACAAAAGTATCACTCTGAAGGAAGGAATAATAGAACTTGGAGACCAATTGGACCTGGTGATACTGACACACACGAAGGAGAATCTGGCTTTTGTATGCAAGGGATTAGCTGAGATTTACCACAGGCTGGTGAAGACGCCACACCACAAAATGGAGAGGGAGGAAGTAGAGCACTGTCAAGCCCTAGTTAAATACATTTTCTCAATCTCTCTGAGTCCTTCTTCACTTGTAAAATGGGGTTTATGATTCCTGCAAATTGCAAACAAGTTGTGAAGAACAGAGGAAGTGTGTGTGAAGCACCTTGTACTGTGTGGCTGGCACCTAGTATACACCCATGAAAGCATGAGATAAAAGAATGACTGCAATTAACATATTAAAATAGAAAAACAAGCTTTCAAGATAATATCAAAGATTTTACCATATATATTTTTAGGATGTGCTTGGATGTGAAAAATTAAGAACTCAGTTCATAAAAACGATGAATCCACTTTAAAATTACAAGATGATAACAGGAAGAGGGGTTGGGTGGAGAGCAACACAACAGTTGGTAGTATTTTTTTAAAAGGGGGCAGCTCCTTTTGCCACTGGAGATTCAGTAGTGCAGTCATTTCTTATTTCTTTACCTCCCTTCACTCATCTGCAGGAGTGGGAGTTCAGACAAAAGGATGTTCTTGCAGCAATCTGCTTAAGATTCTCCTCATACAAGATTTGGTTCTCAGCCCATTTTCTGTCAGGCTTCCTGAGATGGGAAAGCAATGCATAAAAATTCTCAGGCTCGACAGTGAATTCTCCTGAGCCCTAGACTGGAATTTACAGCTGCCTGTAGACATCTCCATCTGCATGTCCTGCAGGCATCTCCAACTCACTGTGCCCCACACAAAATTAATTACCCTCCCACATACCCACTCCTCTCTGGTCTTCTATCTAGGTTAATGCCATGGTCAATTTACCAGGCACAGAATCTAAAAATTTCAGTTCTTTTACTTCTTGTCCCACACTCCCCAAGGTCAGTCTGCTGCCAATTTTTGTGGTTGCACCCTGTTGTAATCTGTTTTATGCACTCTGTTTTTTGACTTCCATCATCCTGTGAGGATCTTTCTCTCTCTCCAGGACCACAGCATTAGAAATCTATCTGCAGTGTGTACAGCTCTAGAGTCCTCCATTTACCAAGACTAAGATCAATGGTGGCCCACCCCAGGAGTTGTGTAATGGGTGTACCTGTCTCCTGGTGCCCTCTTTCTCACTTGGCTAATCCAGTTAAATTAATGAAACATACATCACTTCTCTTTCTGAAAACACTTCAGTGACTCTCCATTGAACCTACAGAACCTACAGCCTCCCATACCAGATTTCAGCACTTCCTTTCCCATGGTGTCATTTCAAGGATGCTATGCACTAAGTGCACAGAACCACAGGTCATGCTTCCAAAAAATGTATACTTTTTAACTTCAGAGTTGTGGACCATGGAATGTTCTCCATAAGTCAGCTAGACTCCACTCCTCCTTCCAACCCAGAATGACAGCCACTTCCTTGGTGTAGCTGTCTTAATTCCACTCTCCTCTGTCTCTCATTCCTAAGTGAGGCCCATATTCATTATGCAATTCCTTTATTTATTTTTCCTGTTGTTAGCACCGGTGTCTCTAACCCAGATTTTACAGTGCTTAAGGATAGACATCATCTCTTATTGCCATCTCTGAGTCTCCAGGGTGCTTTGAATTGACTGTTAACCAGTCTAAAAATAATCTTCTTAAATTTTTACTTTAAAAATGGTGATTTTTACCAAAGAAAGCTTTTAAAAATTCCCAAAGAAACAGTTAACAATTTTGTTTGCAATGTACCCACACGGTGAACTCCCTCAGCTCTACTGCATTAAATACACTTTTTAAAGTCCCTTGCAGTTTTATTATTCCAGGTGCACTGCTACCATAAGAGGCTTTTGTGGCCCACTGCTATAAATGTCATTTGTTCCCATTAAGCAAGTGCATTATATATAAGATGATTGTCTAAATTTATGTTGACTATTCTAGAGGTAGTATATCAGGTAATATATCAAAATATCTGAAGCCTAAAAATGTAGAAATCAACTTTTATTTTATAATTCAAAGACTATTTTTATTTTACTGAGCTCAAAAAAATATATGCTTGTTCTTTCTAGGACTGTGAAACACATAAAAAAGAAAGCAGCCAAATTTGACCATCATCCAAATAATTCAAATAAAACTCATAGCTGTCCAGTGACTTGGGTATTTTAGTTGAAATTATGGGAAGCTGGGGTGTTGAAGAAATTTTAAAAAGATCTTTTTGGTTCTGATTGAACAAGTAATTTATTTAGTTTTCATTTAAATCTATAAAAGATTTTAAATCTGGCAGTTAATTTCAAATATTGTATTCCTTACACTCATTTTCTTTTAAAAGTTAATAATAGCTATAAAATACTGTGATATGAAAGCATTGAGAAAATAAATGAACATAAATTGGTATATTTTTATATTATATCAAATACCTACATTATTCACCACCTTGCTGTAAAGCAAACTTGGAAAATAAATAGGCATCTTTTTCACTCTTCTCAGTGAGGATACATACTCTTAAGAGTTTAGTTCCAGAGTTTGGAAATCAATATTAATACTTTATTCAATCATTCCTCCTTATATTTCTCTCCCTTTGATAATCTTCTCACGTAGTAAAAGTGCTTGTAACATATTTAAAAATAGGCACAGACAAATCATTACTCTCTAGACAATATTTATTGACATGTTTTAATTTTCTTTCCATATTCTGAGAAATAAACACAATACACAAAATACAGTAAAATGCACTTTTCCCATTTCAAATAAATATACTTTACTCTTGTAAAAAATTTAATAATCTGTGTATTTCACCACAGTATATTAATAAGTGAAGTAAAGCAAAGATAATTTCTAGATAAATTGTCACTTATTTTAATCATTCTCACAAGAATTTTCCTGGAGAAAAAGAACATTATTCTCTATAGAATGGTATTGACTTGGAAGTTGTTGCTTCTTGTTTGGAGACGGCAAAGATAAGCTTTTTAAGAATGTGTTTAGTGTCAAAAATAGTCTTAGTTTGGGAGAAAAATAGCATCCAAGTCTTTACTGAATCAACTAAGTGAAGTGTAAATTTTCTTGTTAATACTTCCTAGAGACCAGACTACATTCTGAATAATAATGATGCCTATGTATCACACTGGTAATTTTCAAAATTAGTGGTTAAGTATTTAAATTAACAATTATGTATGTAATATAAACCCCAGACAGAATTTTAAAGCTCTATTAACAAGAAAGGCTAAAAATAATGGTGCTATACAGGGCAAATTTATACTTTTCACAATTGTTATTCTTAACATTATAAGAAATGAAATCCACTGAATTATACACAGACTTATACACACATAGATCCCTGATCAGTTTAAGACAATGTGTTAGTTTGCTCTTGTAAGTGGTAAGAATATTCTTATAACCAGTAAAAATCACATTTAAGTAGTCACCAATCTCCAAAATTTTATGTATAATTTATTCACCCACCAAAGAATACATCACTGAGTAGTAAAAGTCATTAGTACTGTCTAACTTCCTATGTTAGCAGTTAATTGGTACTTTACATAGAAGCTGGTAGAAGTAAATCAACCTTTACTGTAGCTCCAATCCTACCATATATGGCTTGTTTACACAGATGCAGAAATGCTGATCAAACTATGCCACCTCAAAACATAACTGTGTTCAGTAAAAATCTTACACAGCTATAAAATGGGTATTAGATCTGTTCTCGGCATTATAAAGGACATCGATTATTGTCCAGGTGGTGACTTATATTATGAAACTTTCCCCTCTTCATTATAAAGTGTAGAAAATTATATGTCTAGGCATTCTTTTATGGCACCATTTTTATTTTTACATATTTCTGAAATAGGTAAGTGTGTGCTCAAAGATGCACAACTCCAATAAAACGAGTTTGTGGTTTCGTTCTGTGATCTTTTTCATAACTCCTCCATCTCAAAGTGTGTATTAAAGCTGTTTGCCATGGACGTGTGTTCAAAGATCCTTGAGAGGCTTGGCTTCAACAGTTCTACTGAGTGACATGGCAGGTGCTGAGAGGTGTCATTCTTCAGAGACATCATTGGGTCTGTCCCAGGCTCCCTTCTATCATAATACAGAGCCCAGAGCAGAGTAATGGTGAGAATCATGGCCAGGATTTGTGTCACTCCAATGGAGATTCCCAGAAACCTCAGCACCTGCAGTTGTTTGGTTCCTCTCAAAAAGGAATACATTTTCTTCCCACAACCCTGTAAAAGAAATAACATGGTAAATATTACTTTGGTTATGTGTAAAAATAGGTTCATGAAAACAAACAACCTGTGTCAGTTAATAGAACCAAACTATTTGAGTCATAAAGTTTAAGACAGTGACTCACAACAAGGAAAGCTTATGAGAAGATGAAGGAGAGAGGGAGGTGTGTGCCTTTTGAAAAGCCTGCCCAACTGGTTCTGATGAGCTTACTTACTCCTTCTCTTGTCTTCCCCTCAAGACCCAGTGGTATAAATAGTAAATATGTTAGGCTTTGTGAGCCGTGTGATCTCTATTGCAACCACTCATCCCTGCCCCCGTAATACAAAAGCAGCCATTGCCAATATTTAAATGAATGGATGTGGCTGTATTCCAGTGAAACTTCCCATACAAAAAAAAAGGCAGTAGGCCAGATTTGGCCGACAAGCCATAGACTGCTGATCCCTGATTGAGACTGATCCCAAAATTTCAAAAATAATGTTTTATTATTATTGTATTCACTGTTGACTTACAGCTCATTTGGTCAGAGACTTTTCCCCAAGGATGAGGAGTGGTTTCCCACTCCTGAAACATGCTGGTGGGTAGAAATCAACCTAAACCCTCCCCCCACCACACCTCTGTCCACTGTCTATAGCAGAAATACACACAGGAGAATTATCATCATGACCCAACTTCTAGTTCTGCCACCCGAGGGTCTGAAAGGTATCTTTTACCTCCCCTCCAGGTTAGAGACACATGACTTAAGAAAAAGATTAGCAAGGTTTTTTGTTTGTTTGCATTAAGTCTTAAGTACAAGTTTCAGGAGTGATGATGTGAAACACAGAAGAGAATTCTGAAAAAGGAGAGAAAGAAAAGAGTAGAAGGAAAGTCGTGACAAAGAAAAACTGGAGGGAGGGGACCAAAAAGAAAAGGAGTTAGAATGTGACCAACAGCAATCGTAAGTCACTCGCTCAGGTGACCCAAGTTAAGACTACCTGCCTTGTCTCTAGTGAACTAGAGCGAAGAAATGACAATGTCTTTGAAAGGGAATCTGATTCTAAATTAAGGTGAAAAGCTAGGAAACCATTTTATAACTTTAAAAAATTTCAAGAGCTTTGAAGATTCTGAGATTTTACTCTATTTGGAAGCTAACAAATTAACCTGCTACTGTTTCATGGATGCTGGCAGAAGACAGAGACAAAGGACTTTATTACTCATAGAATGGCAATTGTCAGAGTACGTGCCAGTTCTTCAAGTTGTGAAGGCAGCATGAAGAAGGCCAGATCACACCTGCACACACAGTGGGTTGCATCACGGGAGATGAACTCCAAGCTTAGGAAACCCTAATCTTTTATAACGGGCAGTAAGCATACTCATCCTTTGCCTTGGAGAGGAGCATTATCTTTATTACACTGGACAGTAAACAAACCTACCTTTCTCTGTGAAGGCAGATGATATCTCTATATTCAGGGCTATTTTCTATATATACATCTTTGAAAAGATAGTCCAGAACAAAGGCCACTGCTGCTCACAAGACATGCAGAAATGCGAGACAGCCAAGGAAAATAACCTCCCAACAACTCTGACTTTCAGATATTTTATTCTGAGTTTTGGGTTAAAGTGATTTGGCACTTGTCCTTTAGAGGCAGCCACTTGAATAAAAAGAAATTCATAATGATTTAAATAACTGCTTCCTTGTTTTCTTCTCCGGATTCCACAAAGAATTCAACTAAGTCAAGGAAAACAAGACTACTGAATCGTTTGTTAATTTATGCATTATATTGGAGAAAAGAAATGAATAATACGAAATTCTCAGATTTCCACAGACATTTACCAGTAATGCCAATAAGGCATTACTCTCAAGAAATAAAAAATCATGTAAAACTATAATGGTTAGACATATTTCAATAACTGCATTTTTATGGTATACCATGTAATGAAAATTAACAAAAGATTGGCAAAGGTCCATCAGTTTCACCAAAAGTGAAATTAAGATGTTTATGATTGAATAATACTTAACACTGTTTTAATAAAGTCACTTCTCTGGCCATCTTACCTATTTGAATCATACACAAGAAAAGTATACACATACAGACATACACACACATTCTGCGGGAAACCAAAATACATTTCACAAAGACAATTCACCAAAGTTCAAGTACCTTTCAAAGAGTTCCAGTAAGGTATTCTACGAGAGCCCATTCACTCTTATGTTTACGTGTAACTTTAACAAGCATCTTTATATGACACAGTACAGTATAATGGTAACGATCATGAACTGCAGAGCCAGCAGTCTGAACTCAAATTCCTGCTCTGCTACTTATAAGCTATGTGTAGGCGAATTACTTAATCTTTCTGTGCTTCAGTTTTCTCATCTGAAAAATATAGATAATGATAGTACCTAGCTGTTTGAGACATTGATAAGATTAAATGAACAAACACATTTCAACATTCAGAATGGTGCTTAGCACATGGCAAGGGCTCTTGTCTGAAGTGTTAGCCCATAGATTAAAAAGTAGAAAGCTCGAGTTAAAAATAGATGGGGAATCTATGACCAGCAAATATTAATGGAAAAGTATGAACTACAACACTTTGTAAAGGAATATGAAAACAACAAAAGCATAGCAGTGCGTCACCAGTGAGTACCGATGCAACGGCCCTTGCCTGTAAGAGCCAAGGTGGCCGTCACTGTTTTTCATGACAATGAAGTAACTGTGCAAAATGATTATTTGCCACTGAGACATTAGATTGCCAGTCTCCTGATTAAGAAGAGAAGTAGTTTACATACTTTAGAAAAAGTCACCTCAAAAATCATTAAATTAAAAAGCTTGGCTTTAGACATCTGCAAAATTAATTTACATGGACACTTCATTTAACATCATTGCCAAATAATGTGGCACCATATCCTCACATCTCTTTCAAGAAATTGATATAAAACGGCTTTGAATCACGTTGAGCTGATTCCTTAGCTATGTTCTCAGGACTTACTACAAAAATGTATCTCTAAGGAATAAAGAATTAGAATGAACATGTCAATATTTGGGTAATAATAATTATAACAGATTTCAAAATTAAAGGTAAAACATTCAATGATACAAAATTTCAGTTAGATAGGAATAAGTTCAAGAGATCTATTGTACAACATGGTGACTAGTTAATAACAAGGTAAAGAAAAAGGTAAACCATAAAATACATATGCTGATGATTCAACCCTGTGAAACGCTATCAATTATCATTTCATTTTTACCTTTTCAATAGTCTCTGGGGCTTAAATTTTACCTATATTGGTCTAAGATCTTCCGCCCCCTTAGACTAACTCATTTTAAGCTGAGAAACTATGCAGGAAAGGTAATATTTCTTTTTTAAATCTGTGCATAAAACAAAGCAGAAATTGATAACTTAGTACAGTTTATTGTATTTCATATTTTGGCATTGTGGAAAGTCTGTTTCAGGTCACTCACATTTATTTTAAAAATGGTACAGTAAATTATATCCTCTAGGATGGTTTGTGAATGAGACCTGTTAGTCAACATTGGATGTTCTAGAGGAGCGGGGGGCCTTGGAAGTTATGAATTCAACTTTTTATCTTTCATGTGGTGAAAAAGCACTTCTAGAGTGACATCAGCAACACTGGCATAGGGAGGACCTCCAAAGAGTCTCTGCTCCATGTGAGCAATGAAAGCACTGGCAACAACTGTTAGAATCAACTTTTTCAGAATTCAGGAAATTAACCAGACTTGCAGCAATCTGAGGAGTGTTTATTCATCAAAAACATCTGAATCTCAGGAAGAAGAGCAATCTCCGTGGCATTTTAATTTGTCCTATCCCCATCCCCACTCCCCAGCACTGCAGTAGCCTTGAAAACCAACAGCCTGCAATCCGGTGAGAGCCAACAGCCTGGCAGCCACCAAAGGGGGCAGAATGAGGTTTAAGCTCTTTCGAAGCTCCATTTCTAGGGGACCGTCATTATTTGTCAGGTCTGGGGATTCCCTGGAAGACCCCACTTACAAGTCTGTCTTTATTTGACCTGAACTTGGAGCTCAGCTAGGGGGAATAGCCTTTTCCCCTGGGGGAGTTCACCAAAGGCAGTCAGAGGCAACTATTGAATGCTGAGGCTGCCTGAGGCTGTGGGTAACAGTTGTACACAATGGGGCTTGGCAAAATTCTGACATTTGTCGGGATCTAGAAAGTTACACACATAAGTAGGGCAGTGCTTATGTCCAGGGGTTGCACATAGGCCCAGGAAAGAACTGAGAAGACCCTAAGAGCTCGCCTCTGGCTAACCCTGAAGCTCTGTGCACCCTTGGTAAAGGGTGAGAGACTTACTGCTTCCAGACATCTAAGGAAATCTCTGTTCATCCATTAACTAACCACTAGGGATAACTGAGCAGAGACTTCAGTGGCCACACATGACAAAGAATACAGACTTTACAGAATTAGTTTAGAAAAGTCATCAAACCAACAAATAAATAACAACAAACTTTGGAGAGGTGGAAGAATCTGATTTCCAGAGTTGTCATGTTATATTTAAAATATCCCGTTCTCTACCAAAAAAAGAAAAAAAAAAATCATAAGACACGCAAAGAAACAAGAAAGTCTGGCTCATACACAGAGAGAAAAGCAATCAATGAAATTGTACTTCTAATAAGAGAAACTCCCTGCCTCACTAGTCAGTCCTGTCCACACTAGAACAACACTAATTCTTAACAAGCATTCCCTTGTTAGAAACTGCCTTCTTAACAACGATGTCTTCGTTCTAGCTCTGCTCTCAGCCCTTCCCTCTTCCATAAGGTAGAGAGTCATGCCTGAAGAATCATCACTTGACATTTAACCATTTTCCTCTCCAAGCTAAATATTCCTAGTTCCTTCAAGTTTTCCAAATATATACATTTCATCATTGCAATGATCCTTTTTCAGATTGTGCTGATTTTGTCCACGTTTCTTTGAAAATGACATTGCTTTTTAACTTAAAAAAAAAAACTAGAAAATGCAATAAAATATTAAGACAATCAAGGCTATTGTGAATAGTTTTGGATCCCAGTGACAAAAAGGCTTTTGGGTCCACCAGAAGAGGAGATATGGAATTGCATTAGTAAGCCCCATATAGTTGGGGCTTGGCTTCCTGCCATATCCCTGGGCCCTGAAGTTTATCTCCATGCTGAGGTGGGCAAGTATACTTTATTCAAAGCAAAGGTCCTAGTTAGACTGCTTGATTTTTATAACAAAGTATCAGTCTTATCCCTGCCTCATTTGGTTTAAAAAGCACATAGATAATCCTTCAAACAAAACCATTTTAGTCCTCAAGTTTGTTGTCAGAATTCATAAAATTATACTTTATGTTTCTCTATCAAGAATCCCTCCAAAGGAGGGATATCTGCAGATTATTTAAAAGAAATGAAATCAATTGACATCTAAGTACTTTAATTCATGTCCAGACCACCAAAACGTGCCAACTTGCATTATATAAAGCCCTGGTATATTATTCTCCACTGAGGTGCATTTTAACTATATGTATTGAAAAACACCATAAGAAACTGCTCTATAAATTTTGTGAAAAATAATATTGAAGATATGTCCCTCGATAGCTTAGAGTAGTAGATATGAAATCCCACTTGAAACAGATACATTAGAATTCCGTTCCCTTTGAAAAATTAGAATGTTTGCTCTCCCAGCGTTAGAATTACACAGATGACGGTGCTTCCTTTTCACCTGGGCTGTCGGAAAGCTGACAGACAGACATAGAACTCAACTACAGCCACTGTGTTTGCCTTCATGTTAAGCATGTCTGCTTACTTTTTCTTTTAACCCTGACTTTCCAATTCTATTTATATTTTATTATTGACTTATTGTATCTATTTTTTGTGTGTCACATTAAATTCTTTAATAAATTTAACTTAAAAGACCCAGGGTGTAAATATATAAATAAAAGCACAAATTTCTCCACAGTACACACAATTTAATATTTCTTTGATGACTCAGAAGGCATTGTACAAACTTTCAGCATACAGGTATCGTGCTGAATGATCAGTGAATCATTTACATAAGTACTTAAAGGTAAGGATTAACTTTCCAAAAGAATATTTCTCTTTTTAGGAATACAGTATTTTTCCAGATTTCTCTGTATAAAGTAATTGTTCCCCCTCAGTCACTCTCTAAATTCTTCCTAGAAATATTAATACCTCCAGGGTTTACTGTCCATTTGGCATCATTCTAATTGAGGTAATTCAACCTGAACATAACCCTGAGTGTATTTTCGGCCAGTCAAGTAATTATGTATAAGGTTTACATTTTTCAGTGTAAACTTGGACACTTTTGTTGAAAAGCAAAACACTAAGTCTAGAGAAAAAAATATATATGTGTTTTGATGCAATTTATTCTACTATTCATAGATATTTAGTTATATACAAGCATTTCTGTAGAGTGAGTAAAAAAAAGGAAACAGAAATGTTAGAATTCAAAACTGCATTCCATTTCACAAAGGGCATTTTACTGTGAATAGGAAAGAATTGAATTGTACTTATTTGCTTTTCTCAAAATAAAATACTCTGAGTTGATTTTCCTGGAATGTTTTCTTCCTTCATAAAGCTATGCTAGTCCTGTGTTAATAACCTCAGATAATTCAAAGGTATGAATAAGACGTGTTGGCTAACCTACTTTACTGGCTGCAATATTAAAATTCCAGTCAACTATTAACTGTAAATAATAATACTACATTTATCAGGGAAAAAATCACCAATTCCAACATTTCCCGGAATCTATTTGAAGGCATGTCAGGATGCCTCATTTCACTTGAGGAAATTATACACTTGAAATTATTCTCTGATCTATCTCCAAAATGAGTTTCTAAAATTGGAAGAATACCCATGGCTTTTCAGTACTCAATATTCACAGGCCACATCAAAAAGTCAGGCAGCCTTTTAACGCACTTAAGAAGTTAAAGTATAAATAAAATCTAGGTGCCAATACATGCCAGTATTAATATTTTTGTAAATAAACATGACTCTCAAGTTTGAAATAACTGTGTTAATTATCAGATACAAATACACAATCTTCAGCCATCTTTCTTCTAGAATTGAAGAAGTGAATGATTGCAGTTCATGAGTTCATGAGCTTTAAAAAGGTTGGATCAAAAGTTCTCTACTTATAATATTAAGCTCTGCAGGGAGACAAATGCTTCCTTAAAAAAATTAAACAGCAAGCACTAAAATTCTTACAGAACTCTCTGTTCTCTTATGAACAGAAAGGTAACTAAACCCATGCATAGCAAATGCAGTAGAAAAAGTCATCTTATTATTTTTTTAATATATAACAGGTCCTCATATCTTATTTAATCCCTCACAATATGCCCAGTAGACAGGCAGACTAATCAAAATTAAAAGACTGTATTTACCGAACATTTTTCATTTTTACCAAAAAATGTAGTTATAAAGAGATTAAAGGCAGAAAACCCAGAAGCCCACACTTTCACTAGTCAGCCAGTTCCAGCAGCAGGAGGCATCCTCTGCCTCACTGAGCAGAAGAGTTTATTCACAAACCCCTCATGCAAACATTATCTCTCATGGAGGCCGTTTTGTACACCCTAAATGTTCATTTATAAGAGGCTGGAGGGTGTTAAAGCAAGCAAAGTGAGAAACTGGAGCACATCCCATAAACCTTGCCCTGAAAATCTTCAGCTAGCACAAACATATATAACTAGATAATGCGTATTTTCCTGACATTACAGGCAAAACTAGGGGTGATTTAGCTAGTTAAAAATCTAATCATAGATCACTAAATTTTCTATTTACTTCAATAAATACCTTGGTAAACTACTGTTATTAGCTACCACTGTGCATTGACGATTTATGTTTATTATGTGCCAAGTGGTGTGCTAAGGGTTTCTCATGCAGTATCTCCATTTATCTTTGTAATATTACAGTGAGGTAGGTACTATTCGATCTTATTTAAAAGATAAGGAATTGAGGTCTTTAGAAAAGAAAAAAAACTCTACATTCAGCTTTCTTCTTACCATCTATTCCACATCCCAAAATCTTAGTGTCTAAAAGCAGGGGCATTGGAATCAAACAGATCCCTGTCACTCACTCCCCAATGCCAATTCATCACCTTGTCTTGTTCATTCTCTCTCTTAAATATCTTTCACATTCATTCCTTCCTCTCCATCCTTAATGCCACAACCCAAATCCTACATGAATTATCTGCTACAGTTTCTTACCTGATTTCCCTGCCTCAAGACCCAGTCCTCAGCGCAATCCCCCACCTCAGTTCATTCTCTACAATGCCAACATCGTGATGTTAAAGCACAAATCTAACATTGTTCCTTTGTAATGTACTTTTTCAGGTCAAAATATTATAATGGCTTTCACATCCCATGCATTTTAAGGGTAAAATTTGCAAGTCTCTACTAATAAAGCCCAAGAGGAAAACTTGTTCGATTGAAAAGGAAAATAAAACAGGAAACTTGCAGTTGAACTATGTCAAGAAAGAGAGAGAAAGGAAAGAAGAATGCATTTGTATACCTGAAGCAAAACTGGCAGAATAGTTCAACGTCTGATTAGATCAAGCAAAGCCTGAAGATAAAAAGGGATCTTCTCCCCTACCAAGCCCAAACTGATCCTGCAGGGCTTTGAATGATAAAACAGATACCACCCCAAGTCAGAGTCAATCTGATCCGCCAGCAGTTGCGGAAGAGATAATGAAGTCAGCAGAGAGGCAGGAGGGAGCTTCTTTGACTTTATATAAAAGAACCCTGAGAATGGAAATTCTTGGGGATATTCCATCTAAATAACTACTGAGCCAGAAAGCCGAAAACTGCCTACCGTTTACTATTTGGGCAGGAGGCTTTATGTGTGTTTATCTGAGAATAAAGCTTCATTATTAATAAATCAGAATCCCATGACTACTTTGTCCTAAGCCTTCTTTTTATAATAATGCCTCAAATTTGGGAACATGTTTCCCTCTTTGTTCAGCAACTGCTCGCATACTTCAAATATCTATGGGTTAGTAGGATGGACAGAGCTTTTCATAATCCAGCCTCTGCCCTGAGCATAAACATGGCCCTCCTCACACCCTGTGTTCCAGCTGTGATTTGCATCCAGCTCTAACTTTGCACCATTGCCTCTTGGCTTGGATTGCCCTTTCCAGCCCCATGGCACCCAAATATTTTCTGCACCTGGCTAACACCTACTTGCTCTTTAAATCAGAAGCCCAGTGGGTTACCCACTGCTATGTGCTCCCATCAGATATGTCGATTATAAAAACAATGGCAATTAAGGATTGCCTACTCTGTGTTGGGCTCCTTTTTGTGCCCCATTTCAAGATTATCTAGTTCCTACCTCTTATTCTAGCCACTGATTTGGGGATCTGTTCTATGCAGACTCGACCAACTTCCATATTGGTATAACTGGCCAGTACCTGGCTGGAGGTCTGAGCTATTACCTCTAGCTCCCTGCCTTGGACTTTTCTTTTAATACTTGCCCCTAATTTTGTTTTGTTTTAGGGCAGGGTTGCCTAGGAGAAAAACAATTGATCTCATAACTAGGTAGAGCTTGCCAGAAGCCCAAAACCTCTCCCTACCATGACCTTTTATACTCACAACACTTAGTCATGTCTCCACCTCTGTCTCAGAAGTACTGAAGAAACATTTACAGTAATTGGATTTGTGCATGAAAATTATAAAATAAAATTTGTTTCTATTAGTCAAAACAAAACAAATGGACAACAGTATTGGCTTGCCTTTCTAATTGGTCAAAGATGTTAACAGAAGAGGAGTGCTAACGAAAAGAGTTCAGAGTTGAAATATTGCCCAGGAAAAACAAAAAAAGTATACTGATTATAATAAAACAAATACCATTTGCCAAGGACAGTAAGATACAAAGGAGATGGATGAGGACAGTACCTCTAACCCAATAAGGGATGAGAGTGTGAATTCATGACTCTCAGCTCACACATCATGTAAATAAAACCCTCAAACAGCCCATCCCATGTGGTTCACCACTGACGATGTTTCTCTCCATGACCAAACTCTACACAGGCTCCATTGAACTCTTTTTCAATTGGACCTTGATTTTTAGACTGCGATGTTTGTCTCTGCCTAATCTAACTTAAGCAAGAATCCTGCTAAGTTAGTTTAGCTAGAATTCCCCATTCTTCGTATCTCATCACCCTTAATATTTAATCAGCTTCCCCATTCTCCCCCTGCCCCAAATGATGTCTGATCACCCTGGCCTGCCTTCAGCAAGAATCCTGTTAGGCTAGTTTAGCCACCACCCCCACCCCCATGCCCAATCCCTGATGTTTCCTCTTAGTAATCTTCTATCCACTGACTAGCTTCCTGCTCCTTGGTTGTAAATTCCCATTTGCCCATGCTGTATTTGGAGTTGAGCCCAATCTGTCTTCCCCTTTGAAAGACTCCATCACGGTGGTCCCACACCCATCCTGATGGCCCCCCCTGGAATAAAGTCTTCTTTATTGTCTTGAACAAGTGTCATTGAATAATTATTTCTTTAACACCATGAGCTGCCCCGATGTGTAACCTGGAGAAGCACCTCCACAAATCTGTTTACCTTCTGTGAGCACTGGTAACAGACACACCTGTTGTCATGCAGGTTCTTTGTCCTGCAAGCCAGGACTCAGAAAGGTCACTTCCTTTCACTTTCACACCCCCTCTCCTTCCTAATCTCCTTTATATGTAGACGTTTTCCGCTATTAGGAGAAGAAATAAGCAACCATCTAAGGCATAAAAGGTTTATTTGTTACACAGGAAATTTATATTGAGTATTTAAAATTTAAAGCCAACACATGGAACACAGAAAGCCCATAGAACATAAAGGAAAAGCAACCCAAAGGCACATAGCTGCGTGAGAACGTATCTCTGTGCTGCCCTTACGTAAATCTTTGGGAATACTACTTTTCTAAAGAAGCAGCCAATATGTTTTAATGGCAGTCTTTCTTCTAAATACAAAACAAAGAAATGTGTCTATGCAGGTACATTTTACTTGACTTTCTGTCCCTCTTTGGTTTACATTTTGAGTTGGTCCTTCTGAAATAGGGCCTGTTATGAGCTTGTTTACTTTCACTTATTTTTCTGGGTGGCACACAGAGGTGCAAGATGGCATTTCAGTCCTTTCGAGGGGATGTTTATGCTTCATTTCCTAACTGAGACAGTAAGCACTGCAACTATTCTCTACAACTGTGTTTCTTCATGCTTTTAGGTTGGAACCCCAAGAAGAACTGATGAAAGCTATGGCTCTTATCTACTGGAAAAAACGCATATAAAATATTGAAAATAATTTTTCACTTTTCCCTTGAAGCCCACCCAAGAAGAGCCTTTTTTCCATGAGAAAGAGGTTGGAAGTCCCTGCTTTATAAAGACTTATTTTCTACGTCTTTTTTTTTGGGGGGGGGGTCTCTGCTTGATCTTTTTCAGATCAAGTCCGGACACAGCACGTTAGTAACCGATATGATGAAAAACTCAGCAGGTGAGAGAAGAAAGAGACGTTATCATAGACCTGCATTTTACCAACTCTGAGTCTGACATTTTGCTGAGGCCAAGCCTCATGTCTGGCATTTAAAGACTGTGGTTACACAGACGATTCCAAAGAACAGGAAAGTAGGTAGTCAGTAGTCATAGGCCCAGATGCCCAATGGTAGGTCTTTTGCACCTGCACTTCTCCAGGCCAAAAATACTCTTCCTCAGATCTTAGCATGGCCTACTCCTTCTCATCAACTGGTCTCAGTTCAACTATCACTTCATAAGAAAGCCTATTCCTAACAATCTACCTTAAGTAACTCCCTCCCCAACAAAGCCATTCTCCAGCACATTACTCTGTTCAGAGTCTTCAAAGGGCTTACCCCCACCTGAAATTATTTTTTATTGCTTTTTTTCTTGTTAAATATCTGCATCCCTAACTAGAATATAAATTTTACGAGAGGAGGAAATTTTTGTCTACAACATTCCCCACTGTATCCCCGGCATTTAGAACAGCACATGGAACCTAGTAGGTAATCACAAAACACTTTGAATTAATGAATGTTATGGAACCAAACTGCGGGTCAGAGATATTTTCATCTGAAATTTTTAAACCTATACTTTTATGCAAGTGTGGAGCTTATTATAGATATTTGAGTAGCTGTGTGTCAAACCTAACAATATCTCTGATGGGAATGCTTCTAAAATGTGCAATTGTTGCTATATTTCCTCTCTGTCATTTTTCACAGGTTTTAAAATATGTCATAAAATATTATTGGGTCAGGGACCATGCAGGCCACCAGATGGTTGAGAATGATTTATTTCCTTGATTTCATACTACTGAAGAAAGATTGCAGAAAGAAATCCAGTTCTTATCTCTGAGCTTACAGAATATGAAAGATAAAAGGGACCTTGAGGTTCATCTAGTTCAGATTCATTCTTAATTTAAAAACCCATTCTACACCACCAATGACATGGTTATCTGACCTTGACTTTAATATTTTTAGTGATGAGACACTCATTATTTTACAAGATAACCTGTCTGACACCTGGACAGATTTTGATGAGCAAGGTCTTCCTTCTATTGATTCAAAATTTCCTTCCTGTAACTTCTGGCCCTTGAAGCAACAATGAATAAGTCTAGTTCCTGTTCTGAATTATGAACTTTGAAATATTTGAAGACATCTAAACTATCTCCCCGCCAGTGCTCTCAACTTCAAAATAAACATCCCAAATACCTCTAGCTGTTATTCACTTATTTCTCTGTCTAGATCCCTCCTCTTCCTCCTGTATGATCTCTGGACACACTGCAATTAGGAAACATATGTTCTCCAGGGCTAAGTGAAATTGAGTCTTATTTTTAATGGATTTGATTGTGCTTATGCCGTAAAACTACTAAATGATCCCCTTTCATAAGCCAACTATGCATATAATTATGTACTATATCATTACCAATATCAGCATGTGTTATTAATTGTAAAATGCAAAAGCAGATTACTCTGTTATAATGAACCTCTATCTCAGCCAGAAGTCTGCGTCTAAAGAATATCTCATAACTGACAATGTCAGTTTACAATTGAAAGTCTTTTGATGAAAATATGAAAAAACTTTCAAAATAATCTGGGCTATCAGTTTGCACATGCACAATAGTGTGGGTTCATTCAATCTTAAAATTCATGGAACAAGCAATTATAGACACCCTGAAAGTAAAGCATCCCATTATAAACTAGTTCTATTTGTGAAAATAATATAAGACAAACTATCAAAAATGAATTGGATTTTTACAAGAAAATTATATTGAATGAGTAATTGAACAGTTTTCAGCTATATAAAGTAAAACTGAAGAGAATAGAATTCTGAAACTCTTAAAAAATATTTGGCACTGTTCTTTGGGACATGCCTTCGGAGCCCAAAGCATTTTATTTTGAATATCCTTAAATGCGGCATATTCTTCTCCTCTGAGATGGATTTTTTAAACAACGAAAGTTACTCATATCTAAGACATGAATACAATGGATCATTGTGTAGGTAATACAGCATTCTTTTAATTAATTAATTACAGAATCCAAATTAATTAATATATAATACAGATTAACTGTACATCTCTACAAGTAACTTTGGTTGGGAGTCTAAAGGATGTTTTGAAAGACAGCATTTCTAGGAAAACTTGTGTAACCTCCTAAGAGAACCACTGTGAAACATATTAAAATGCATGTTTTACAAAGCCTGATGTGTTTCATTTTAAATTTTCATTCTATATAGCAATACTGTGTGTGTGTGTATATATATGCACATCTATATATATGAGTTATATTATGAATAGTGTAAGCAGTTACTTTAATGTTAAGCCAAAGGTTTTTAACAGTGCTTTGTGATACCAGATACCTGACTAGAGATGTATCTGGGGAATGATCCAACTCTTCAACCTGAACAGCTTTTCTTCTGTTTGATTTACATTTTCAGTTTCCATTCTAGACCAAGACTGCCCAATAAAATTTCTGTCATGATGGAAATGTCCCATATCTGCACTGTCCAGTACAGAAGCCACTAGTCACAAGCGGCAGTTTAGCACTAGGAACGTGGCTACTGCAACTGGAGGAATGAAATTTGAATTTAACTTAATCTTAATTAATTTTAATTTATGTCGCTATTGGCTATTGTACTGGATAATGCAGTTCTAGGTTTTAATTTGCAAATAGGATGTCACTGTTCACAAAATTTGAGAATCACCACTAAAAATGAAGGAGCAGGAAAACTTCTGCTAAAAAGGAGCAATTGATGATCCTGATCAATTCTCCTAGAAAACACAAATAGGCAAGTTTCTTAAGCACATGACGACTGATTTTAATCCCAGTGAGTATAAAATTTAAATCAGAGAACTAAAGCTGACATCTCTGATCATCAGCCAGCAGGGGGAACTGAAGAGTAGCACCGAAGCAGTTTTGTTTCACCACCCCCACCCACCCCGAATATGTGTTAGTCTATGTGGAGGCCCTAAAATACATACTCTGCCCAGGAACTCCAACCCTGTGTTTCCTGGCTATCCAGAGTTAGCTACATACTCTGCATGTGTCTGTTTCAAAGGATCCTAAGGAGGTGGCAACAGAACTTGCTCCTAGACAATACAGTCCAAAATCAAATTAATTATAAAACCTGGCTTTTCCCGCTTTCCTTTGTTAAAATGTAATTAGCACTCAGATTTTTATATTGATTTTTAGCTTTATCCTGTTTCTCCACACATCAGAGAATAATAAGGCCCTTTATATTTAGACATAAAAGGAAAATTTCATTGGCACATTGTTGATTCTTTACTTAAAAGTTATTATAAGAAAACTTTTATCCGTGATACGTTAACCACATATGTCCTTACCTCTTGATAAAGGTCACTGAGATCTTCCTGGTGGGCCTGTTTGGAACATCCTGGGAATTCCCTAACACAGCAGGAATCTGGGGGCCAGTCCATCTCTGTCATTTCCAACCAGTCAGTGAAATACACCACTCCACAGCACTTAAACTGCAAAAGAATCACTGGTCAGGCTCAGAAACTATAAAAATATTTTCTTAATTTATAGGAGATTAAACATTAGATTTCTTAAATTTTTGTGCCCTGAGCTAAACTCACTTCTATCATCACCTAATGATATGTGTACATTCTATGTTGATGACAGAAACATGGTAGAGGAACACCATGGTTATCTACCCCATAATAAAGCAATTCTGGACAATAATGCCCATAACACTAAAAACAAATCAGCCATGACTAGGTCTCACTCTCCAACTATGAGATTCTCTATGAGTGATTATATAGCAACAGATTTAACATACACACTAGGAAACCAAATAGCTGACATCTTATCTTTATCATTCAACCTCTAGCCACTAAAGACTAGTTAATAAATCAATTTGTTTGTGGCTCAACAAATTCAAATATTACATCAAAAGTTGAGATAATCTTTGTAGAAAAGATGTGTTGACCAAGGCCCATATCACAAATGTTACTAGAGTTGGATTCCTTAACCAGTAAAATACCCAAAAACTTTGAGAAATAAACATAGGTCTGCCAATGAATGTTTATTCAACTGAGTGAGATTCTTGAAAGAAACGATCATATTCTATCACTATAATCTCAGAAGTGATGTACTTTTAGCTTGAATAAAGTTGAATTTAAGAAAAACTATATTGTCTTTTTTTTCTTTATCTCATGTCTCCAAAGATTAGCAAAAACTTTCTCTGGTCAAGGTTTAGAAACTATGCTTAAGGACATATATAGATTAGATTCAGAACATTTAACTATGATGAATAATTTTCTGCTCTAGGGTAGAGGGGGTTGCTCTTCTCTCTCTAGTCAGAAGCAAGAAATATGGGCAGTTACCAAGAAGAACTTTGCCAAGAGCGACTGGGTATACAAATTACGTAGCCCAACAGATCAATTTGTATTCAAGACCAACACTGTATCACAAAATATCACCATCTACCATCATTTCAAAATTTAACTAAAGTAAATTTTGAAGAATTCTGAACTCATGTGAAAGGAAACAAGGAAAATACTAAAAATTATTTTGTATTTTTATACTTGCCTAAATATCCAATTTTTAAACAGAAAAAAATCATCTTAAGGATATTATAAATAGTGAATTACTGAAAGCTATGAGTAATACTAAAATTTTGAGAAACTTTTTATTTTTTTATATTTTTAGTATTTTCCTTTAATAAACTTGTTCTAAAAGTCATGAAGATACTATAAACATTACAAATTAAGTCAAACATAATTTGACATCACATATTTTCCATAATTCATTAAATCTTCTTAAAAAATATATACAGTAGAAACACTTCACTTTCTAAAAATCATAAACTACTGCATTTCTAAGTCAGTCTTTTTAAATCCTTGAACTCAAAAAAAATCCATTTCTCTCCTTTCCTAATGACATGAATCCTTTCTGTAAATGACAACTGAGTGCAGTTCTTCAAACACTCTAACTCCATCCAGAATGGAACAGCCCATTTATGTGGCTTTGTCACGAAATGAGATGCTCCGCATAAATGACCTTCCCAAATAATTTGAGCATATCATGTTCACTGCCAAACTTTTTTATTTTAATAGGTTTTGTAATATAGTCGTCTTTCTTTTTCAACAGTAGATACTGAATTCGTACTGAAACTTTTCCTGAAAACTCCCTCAAGGAAAGCCAATATCATATCAACACATTACTGAGGTCTACATCTCCTTGTTTTCTAGTTTCCTTTAATATTGCACTGTGAGACAGTGCCACTCTCACTAAACTTGTGTTATATAGAAAGTACCATCACCATCTTCCATATGAATAAACTGAGGCCCTTGTGAGTCAAGTAACTTGCCAAGGTCACAGGCTAGTGTGTGGCAGAGACTATTCCAAAGCTTGTGCTCCAACCACTATGTTAAAATAAACAAATACATTTTTAAAAGTTAGTTTTTTTAAAAAGGTATTAAATAAACATCACTGGGGCTTAAGCAAGAGCCTCCTACATTGAGGTACGTGCACAGAATGACCCTGAATGAGCAATCAGGAAAACTGAGACCTGAGAAGGTCATGTTCTGTTCTACGAGTTATTTGGAAGTGGGGTGTTATGGGCTAACCTGTGCCTCCCACCCAAATTCATATGCTGAAATTCTAACCCCTAGTACTACAAAATGTGACTGTATTTGGAGACAGGGTCTCTACAGAGTTCACTGAGTTAAAATAAAGTCATTGGGGTGGTCCTTAATCCAACATGACCGATGCTCTTATAAGAAGAGGAAATGTAAACCCAGACACACATAGAGCAGAGGCAACATGGAGACACAGGGGAGAAGACAGCCATCGACAAGCCAAAGAGCAGATCTCAGAAAAAAACCCACCCTGCCTATGCCTTGATCTTGGACTTCCAGCCTCCAGGACTGTGTGAAAATAAATTCCTATTTTTAAGCCACCTGTCTGTAGTCCTTTGTTATGGAAGTCATAGCAAACTGATAAAGGGGCTTTTAAAACTCTTTCAGGGTACCCAGAGGTCTTCACCATCTCCTTTTATGTAAAATAGGCGTGTGACATGGAGGAGGGAATTTACTACATGATAAATCTAAAAATAAGTGTGCTATCATTTGCAGTGCTTGTACATTGCCCATCTAGGTGGAGCCCCCATTAGAAAAAAACTCATTTTGTTTTTTAAACCTAGATTATCAAGGTCCACATCACAAATTCCAGAAAATAAAGAGCTCTGGGCAGCTCTTCCCCAGGACAGTAGCTGAATACGGCCTGCTATAAATTTCCTAATGCTTCACTTATTTTCCCTTCCTGTTGTTTTTAGCACAAATGCACAGTAAACAAACAAAGTCAGGAAGCAGGAATAAACAGGAAATCTGTGTTACAATGATAATTTTCACCATCTCAGCAATTGTAACACAGAGAGCCAGATTTGGAGACTATCTTGGACTTGAACCTCGGCCCTTACCCAGGATCCAGTAATGGGCAGAGAGCTGGTATCTACCATGTAAGGTACTGATTCTCAAATGCTTTGTAACCCAGCACCATGATAAGTTAAAGGAAACCAAGATAATCATCTGGGAAGGTAACTCCAATCGCAAGGAAAGTGCTTGGGAGAACAGCTTGGTTTGAAGCAAGATGGATGGTTAACTTAAGTCACCAGATTTTAACCAACTACATATAGTTGCCATTTAAGTAGCTGGTTGGGTGCAGTGCTATATGGCCGTTAGGTAAGAGAAGCTAAAAGCACCTATACTTTGTAATGTCATTGTCAATAACCGTAGGCTAAATGAGATCGAACTTCTGATATCATTTAATCTTCTCAATAACTTGAGGTAGGTACTTTTATTATCCCTATTTTACAGGTGAGGAAACTGAGGCTTAAGGAGGTTGTGCAAATTATAGAAGTTAACTCAATAGTAAGCAGCGTGGCTAGGATTTGAACCGAGGTTTTTCTAACTAGTAAAATCGTATCATTCATGATATACTGACTCCAAAGTCCAAAATGAGAATGATCATTTAAAAAATTAAAATGATGTTTAAAATTACTGATAGCTCTAAAAGTCATGAAAAAATATATATTCAAATAGAACTTCAATATTTATCAAGTTATCCCTCATAAAAAGGAAACCTCACAGTAGTCTAGAAAAAAATGGCTTTTAAGAGTTCTTAAATACGTGTAAACCATGAGAAATGAAGGGGAAATGGCAAACAGGCGAAGAAAAGCAGGGCATGGAGTTACTTATTTCTCAGTTACGCATTGCACCAGAGGCAAGAGAATCATAGGTTTAATTTTTCAGCACAGAGAAAATTACCAAAGACAAAGCTCTGAACATCTGTTTGGAAAGTTTGCCACTTACTCCACACTCTCTGCCTCAAAAATTGCAGCACTTACCTCTCTCTGAAAAAAATTCCAAGCATGAGTAAGCCACCGGTATCTGGGTAAGCCATAATTTGTCATTCTGGCTTTCAAAGTGACCATATCTGACCACTGTACTGGAACCTGGAGATAAAAAGGAAAATATCAACAACTATAACACACAAACACAGATTCACTCACATAATCACAAACATAATCACTCACATACACACACACATTCACACATACTTGGGATTGACAAATACTACTTTAAATTTATGTTTGCTTGTGGCCTAAATTAAGCTCGGGGTTATGAAATAGTTATTGGACAATCTCTATGTATAGATTTTTGTACTAAATAAGGAGGTACTTTGTATTAAGCAAAATAATAAGAAATCACTATAATGCTCAAGGAAATCACAAAACGAGTAGTTAACTGTACATCCTACAGACACACCTGAAGAGCTCCTTGTAACAAATGATCTCTGCAAAGAAATGCCCCTTGATTTCATTTCACAATGCTGTGAAGTTGCCGTTCTTTGAAGTAACTGCAGCTAATGGTACTAAAATAAAGGGGGAAGACTTAAGAAGGGAAAGAATTCAGCTCAAGTCAAATCTCAACTCTGGAATAATTTCGTCAACATCTTTCCAAAAGTTGGATTTTGAAGGCATGCTAGAATTTTTGAAAGAACAGTTCTAAAATTAAAGCTTTTTTGTGTGTGTGCACGTGCGCTTCTATTCTCAAATCCCCATGTTTGTTACAAAGTGTTTAATCATGACAGAACTTTAGGTGTGCAACATGACAGTTGGCCAGAAATCTGGTCAGCATATCAAGGTGTATTTTATTTACAAGGCCAGGAGAAAATGAGCTATAGAAACCCTAGTCTCACCACATATGAGATATTAATGCAACTCCTGGGAAACTGGATAAGACATCCACATCTGATCTATGGAGTAACATAGACAAAGCTGATATTCAATAAATGGCATAAAGATCAAAACCCAAAAAGGAGAAAGGGAGAAAAGGGAGAGATGAGTAAATAAGGTTCCAGGAGAACTCCAATTAGGATAATTTTGAAATCTTATTTCTAAAGATGGTGCTATCAATAGAAATATTAATAGTTTATAAACTTCCAATGACAGAAATTTTTAATTTTTTTCTTTGTAAATTTTCTTTTTTGTTGTTAATTGAAAGTACAGAATATAAAAAAACCAGCCAAACACTTGGGCACACAATTTTGTTCCCTAAATTATGGGCTGAATAGGCATACACTGTTTATATGGCTTCAACAAAGTTCAGGGACTAGCCAAAGTTCAAGCTACTCACTATAAATTATTACTATCTCATATCCTTTGGGGCATAAAATAAATGGAAGTGTGAAATAAATTCTCTAGAAATGTATAATCTAAAACAATTAATATGATTGACAGATTTTATCTAGAGAAGGAATAATGAACAAGAGGTGAACATGTATAAAAAGCAGAAAGAATGGGGATACACACTGATGTCAAGTCTCTTGATTTAGTTAATATAACAATCTTTTAAAAAATTTTACCCTCCGAAATAAATATAGGTTGTTTCCTCACAGTGACCACAATCAATCTGAGACCAAATGTGGCAAGAAAACAGAGGAGACCATTGAGGTTCTGGCACAAAATACTGGGATCTGGCCATAAAGTAACACACACATTGATTGGTTCCTTGCATGGAACAGCTAAAAGCACAAAGCCCATTCTATGTAAAGGCTGAGTTCTGCAAAATTTGGCAGATAATAAACTTTAATGGCGCTTTTCATTCACGCTGCTATTAGTGCAAAAGCAATAAAAAACCTGACAAACTTTTTTTTAAAAGGACTGCTTTCCACATTTCACGTTTAAACAGCCCTTGCTCTATCCTGATGATGTAATGGGAAAGATTTACACAAGCAAAACAGTGAGGAAACGCTCAGCTGAGATGGCAGTGGGCACCCGGCTAGCACTGCAACACTCAGGGGCTACTTGCAGACCGACCCTTAACAGAATGGAAGAACATATCTGAACAAGTCTAAATTCCTTTCGGTTTCCTCACGTTTCTTAGGACGACATGAGAATCAAAACATTTGCTTTCAAACACCTTAAATTAATTCATTTTGAACTTCTTATAACTTAGGAGATTTATAAAATATTAGTATGAAATATACGCTCTACAACCCATTTTAAAAATCTATGAGAAAACACACTCATTTTAAAAAACTTTTTCATTACCAAACAAAACACAGTCCAAAGCAGAGGGAAGGGGATGGGAGAGCTAATTATAAGATTTACTGTCTATTGCTTGAATGTCCAGGAGATAAATTTATCATTTGAAAACAGAAAAAATGAAGAGAGACAATCTCTTTACCAATAAAACATAGAAACTAAGTGCCTGAAATCAACCTCCTTTTCACTCCCCTAAATACTCAAAGTTTCTAGGGATGGAGTGAAAATAAGATTCTCGAAGACAGCAAGAGAATTCCTATTTTAACAGGAGATTTTTACTTTTAAGAAAGTTTTAACTTTATATTAAACTAGTTAGAACCTGCCCTGACTTTTCCATTTTTCAGTAACTCTCTCTTCTCACTGAGAGTCATCCTACATTGGAAGCATGTGTGTCTACACAGGGATCATACGTGTGCGAGCAGAGTGCCAAAGCACCATTTCCATGGAAATTGGAGTATGCAGAGTAGCCATGAATCTGTGGTTACTACTTAGTATTCAAAACAGTCTCACAGTACAGTAGCAGACTTGCCACAGAATCTTTAATAACCACATCAGTACCAGAGACAACTTCAATTTTATTACCCAGCTTCCAAATGCCTTGCCTCTGTCTGAAACAAATAGAATATATAATCATCTCTCTCTCTTCTTAAGAGTTCTTAATTTTTAAATGCTTAAGACACATGAGGAACTTGACACGAATGCAAATGCCCAGTCCTTGCCCTTTCCTCCCCTGGCTTTTCCCTCCATTCTGATTTAGTACCTCTGGGCTGGAGCCCAATAATACACATTTTTAAGAATTGCCCTGCGTGACTCTTACTGCAGATGGTCCAAGAACTACATGTTGAAAAATACCATTTTACTAAAACAAAATTACTCTGTGATGTTCACGGTGGAAAATCTGGCCTGCCTCCATGAAAACGACCAGCATTCACAGACATGCAGAGTGCTCAACCTCACCAGTAATAAATGCACTAATTTTTCACCAATGAAGTGAACAAATACGAAATAAGGACTAATACCCAAAGCAAGCAAGGGTAAAGTGCAAGAGGTAAACCAAACATGACTGGTAAGATCTTAAGATTGAGAAACTCTTATCCTCCTTTATTCTATCACAGCTATAAGAGTTGTTCCAGCGATTTCAATTGCTGAAATAAAAGAGAAAAAAATGATGGAGAGCTGTTTTCAAGTAACCAGGTGTCAAACTATGAGAGTGTTTCTAGACTGTGCTAAACACACAGCAACTCTTCAAATACACTTCTTAAAGTGGAAGATGGTTTAGCCTGCTGCAAACAGGAGAGGCAGGCTTCCTAGTCTTCGGTTGTGCCAGTCAGCCTTGGATAAGGCTTTGCATGCAGGTATTCAAGCATTCTCAAGCAAACCTTGTTACAAGTGTGAATCTTTCCTATTATTAAATCAGAAGTTGGTAAAATTGTTTTAGAACATATACTATTTTTAGTCTATTATATCCATGTTTAAGCAATCTGTGGAATTCAAGACATTATCATAGTATACACGATACAATATTATGGTGTGGAAATGTGCTGCTTTGGACACAGAAAAGGAAATGTTATTTTTCGTAAGTATTGGAACTATTCATTGTTATCATGTAGCATTAACATTCAAATTAATAACCACATGCTTTAATTACTCTAAAGTATCTAATTTAAAAGGTTGCAATGGCTATTGATTTAAATTGTGATTATATTCCATTTTGAACTCACCATAAGTTCCTGCTCATATGTCCAAACGCCACAAGCCAGTTCTACACAGAAAATGACAAGTAAACTTCCAAAGTACTGCAAAAAAACAAAAAAGTATGCTGTTAGTATAGGATCAAAATAAAGTATGATCATTGAACTAAATATTATTCAGTGTTATAGTTATCTAATGGACAAGAAAACAGAGGCAAGTTTTTTATGAAACCTGTTGGGAACAGATGGAGAAAATTTCAGCAAATTTAGAAACATCTACAGATAACGTTTAATACTCACCTAAGTGGGCCATTGTCTACTAGTCATCTCCTGGGACAAATCTTTTATAAATGCCAGTACTTTCATCAGGTTAAGTAAGAATTTACATATCCCAGTTCAACAAGCTACAACCAAGTTCTCTGAGAAAATGGACCTAACTCCTTTCAAAGTAGATGAAGTGAGGTCAACAAGTTCAATGCTCTGTTTATGAGCAGATTTTAACTCATTCTTCTAAAGTGAGGCCTCCATTACATTCTTAGGAAAACATACAACAAAATTTCAACTACCCGTGACACTTTAAAATATATAATAAATTCCTATTAAGGGGAAGACACTTGAGAAATAGAAAGGAATATGAAAAATTCTTATAAGACATGTTTAGGCAAATAAATAACATGAAGTTGAATACCATGTCAAAAACAGAAATGGAGATAAAAATTCAGGAATCCCATGAAATGGATAAAGTATTATGCAGCATTATTCCAAAAGGCAAAGAAGATTGGGACAAAGAGGAGGAGAGAATCCCAGGCAAATAAAAACCACGAACAAGTGTGGAGAGTTAGCTGGAAAGTCAGGCAAAGGGTCAGGGAACAGGAAACAGATCCATCTAGCTGGAGTGGGGTGGTCAGAAAGAAGAATGATAGGAGACCAAATGTGAAAAGCAGATTGAAGCCAGATTATGTTGAACTTTAAATCACATGCTAATGGATTTTAAATCCATCATGTAAGCAACAAGGTGACATCTTTCAGAGTTTCTGAATAGGGGAAAGACATGACAAACAGAATAATGACAAAGTTCTAAGTGATTTGGAAAGGAAAGGCTGAAGGGGGAGGTGAAGATCTCTTAGAAGGCAGAAAAGGTGAGGAGCTGGACTTAGACGGCGGCCTTGCAAACAGGTGGGAAAGAGTAGTTTCCAGACATGTAACGGAAGAAAACTGACAAGGCATTGGACTGGGTTAGAAATAGAGGGGAAAAGACATATTTCACCAAAATAAAAAAATTGTGAGGGGTAACTAGCTCTGTGGGAAGATGAAAAATTTCATTTCACTTGCTCAAAATAGAAATGTTAATTCAACTATTAGAAATAGTAGATTCAGAGCTCAGGTACCCAAGGGTGGAATTGGAAAGCATTACTATGATTAGAAAAAAAAATAGGAACTTTTGGGTAATGCTCTATTTGTCAAGTACTTTCATAATTAATTCATGCATGAACCTTTTGAAATGATAGGACTGCCTCATTTTACAAATAAGAAAATTAATGCAAAAAGTGGGTAATGTGACTTGCCCAAGAATGTGCAGAGTAAATTTGGGAGGACTGGACCATTGTAGCAGTGTACTTTGTGCTGTCACTTGCCACCTAGCCAGTTGTGGCGGTGACTTTACAGAGGCAAGTAGTAAAAGTGTGAGAAAGAACAGGCTCTCAAAGTCCTCTTCACTAACTCCAGCAGGAAGGAAACATCATTGCACTCGTGAGTATTCTACTCTATGTCTGGTGGGGTCTAGATGTGGGTACCAGGTAGTGATGATTATTGATTATCCCCCATCACTGGAATGAAAGCTCCATTAAGGGCAGGCACTTTATTGTGCTCCTCATCACACAATGGGTGCTCAATAAATATTTGTTTCATAAAAGAATAAATGAAAACAAAGCAGAGTGATATGACAGTGAGTGACTGTGAGCTCCCTTGGTCGGGGTGATCAGGAAAGGCCTCTTTATAAAAGTTGTCTTTAAGATCAGTCAGTGAGGACAAGAAGGACGCAATGCTGTTAAGATGTGAGAAAAAGCAATCCAGGAAGAGGAAATACCAAGTGCAGTGTCACCTAACAGAGTGAGCTAGCTAGTTAAAAACACAGCAGTAACTGGAGCACAGAAACGAGTGGAATGAGGTACGGTGTAGCAAGTAGATGTCGTTGAGAGGTACGAAGAACCAGACCATTGTGAGCCCCGGCAAGGACTCTGGATTTTATTCTAAGTGTAATGTAAATCCATAGCAGGTGACGTGGTCTGATGTACATTATAAAAACATAATTCTGGCTATTTTGTGAAAAATGACCTATAGAGGCTGGGCATGGTGGCTCACGCCTGTAATCCTAGCAGTCTGGGAGGCTGAGGCCAGAGGATTGCTTGAGCTCAGGAGTTGGAGACCAGCCTGAGCAAGAGCAAGACCTGTCTCTACTAAAAATAGAAAAATTAGTTGGGTGTCGTGGTGCGTGACTATAGTCCCAGCTACTCGGGAGACTGAGGCAGGAGGATCGCTTGAGCCCAGGAGTTTGAGGTTGCTGTGAGCTAGGCCGACGCCACGGCACTCCAGCCTGAGCAACAGAGCGAGACCCTGTCTCAAGGAAAAAAAAAAAAAAATGACCTATAGAAAAGCAAGGTGTGATGAATCAAATACAAGATTGCTGAAGTAGGATGGTAGCAGGGAAATGGAAAAAGTGAACTTGATTTAGGATTGTGACACATCAGGATTTAAACTTTTAGTTTCTTTGCTCATAATTTTTGCTAAAAAACGGCAGGAGAGTAAAATAGAAGATATAGAATATGGGGCTGATTCTGTACTACTTCTGTGATACATCTCCCATAATTTCAAAATATAAATCACTGCTATTATTTTTGAATTGTTTCCTTCATATTTCTTTCACATAAAACATAAAGAATATATAACTAAAATTTCTTAGACAATAACACAGCTTGAAAATAATAATTGGTTCAAAATTTAAAGTAATATTTTGTTAAGAGGATCCCATTTTATTAATACAAGCTACTTTTATTTTCAACATATGTAGTACTCATGGTTAGCTTCAATCTACTCAGATACCATGTCCAAGTATTATTATTTCTAGGCCTTACTTTAAAGATTTCAGCCTTGAAATGATGATTAGAAGAAATTTTATGAACACGGTACTCCAAGCCAGTTTTTTTCCAAACTCTCTTTAATGCTTTATGTGATTTCTAGACATAAAAATAAAATAGTATATTTGCACCTTATGTTAAAAAGACACCAAATGTTCAGTAAATATATGCTTGATCACTGTTCTTATCTTTGATAAGAAAAGACCCTAGGAGACAGTGAGACTATAGAGAGAAATTACACTATGGGATACCTTTGCTCTCTCAGATCCTAAACCTAAATTCTTTCAAATTTTGTCTGGTTACAATGAAAACCAAAGCAGCCCTGAAAAGGCAAAGTATGTTTAAGATAAAACATGGACACAGATGGTAATTATAAAGAAGAGAATAGGAGATACCCTGACTTTGCCATGGGGATAACCATGCATATTTCTGAACTGATTTTATAACCTTTAAATCCCACTTGAGTCATCTCTCTCATTTTTCTGGAGTAGCTGATCATTTTGCAAATGCCACCAGTGCTGTTCCATCTGAGAGGCCCCTGGCATAGGGTCACGAGCAAGTGCCCAGTGTATGCACTATATGCAGTATTTGAGCAACCGTGCCAGGCATATGGATTCAACTAACTGGCATGTTACAACAACAGGCATGACACCACATTTGACTTCCTAAAATTAGCATTACAATGGGCTAGCAATACCATAACTTAGGGATACACAGGAATGCATATAAAAACATATATATATATATATATATAAAAATTCATCTTTCATTCCAAATTCAAAACTGCAATTACCAACCACAGAAGGAAAGGTGTAAGTTTCCTATGACTTGGACACTCTTGTAACTCTGCAAAAACTCCAAAATGATACTATCTTTCAGATTTCCAATGGTTTCATTTGATGCAAGTCCTCCCGTACAAAACAATTCTTCTGCCTTTATACCACTAACACTTATGAACACTGATTTATTTAACCTCGAGGTTGAAGATACAAGTTTCATCAACATTGCAAAACTTTCCTGGAATAAATTAAATTTAAAATTTAATTCAAATAAAATATTTTTACAAATGATGCTGTAACTTCAGTCAGCTGTCTTTGCTTTGCTGTTACTGCTGTAGCCTGAAACATTCAGTCTTACAATTCCAAGGAAAATTTTAAATGTCAAATCCATCCTCAATACAACATAGACCAAATGCATCTACCTCTAAATTTTCTTTTGCAGTGAGATCTGAGTCCCTGATAAAGTCGTTCTCATACTGACTATTGCACAGAGGATCACTCAGCCACTAGTTTAAGGGATAGATTCAAGGGATAGATGTAAAGCATAGTGTTAATCCCTAATCTCAATAGTAAGAAACCAGCAAATAATTAAGCAATAGCTCTTGCTGAACTTTGTTATGGTATGAAGTGCACATTCATATCACATTTCACTACACAACCATCTTTTGGCTTCAACCCTATGGGGTATACATATATATACCCTGATGTATCAGCATGTGTCTCTCATGCTTCTTACTTTCCCAACATATATGATTTGATGAGATGGTCTGTACTAGTCAACTCAACCCTCTCTCCTCATGTTCAAATCCAACTCTGAAACACACTGAGAAATCATTTAACTGCCCTGATGTCAGTTCGATCATCTGTATAATGAAGATAAAACCTTCACAGATACACAGGAAAGTGCTTCGGAAAATGTAAAGCATTGTACAAATGCTATTCTGTGATAGTTTGTGAAACATAGTCCAACATCGACTGTCCTCTCTTCCTGTACACAGCCTTCATTCCCTGCAATGTGCCATGGTTTCTTCCTCATCATTGTTTTCCAGTATTTCACCTCCTGTTTTTGACCACGTTACTTTTCTCCCTCCCTCTGTGCATCAGGGTTTCCTTGTCTGCTGTATTTCAGGCCTCAGAGGCTTTGGCTTCCCAAGCACTTGGCTGCCCTGCCCACAAGTCCCAGTGCGGGCTCAACTGCCAGACTGTCAGACCTGGTTGGCAAAGATCTTGTTCTTACACGTCATTTTATCCCCAGTGCCCAAGCAGTACTTGTCACAGAGCAGGTATTCAGTGGAAAGCTGATGGAAATAATGACCGATTTGCCAACTAAAAAGACCGATTTCAGTATTCCCTTGGCTTTCTCTAATCTGAACCTTGAGTTTCTTCTTAATGTTTGACTGCCCTTGACTTCTGCCTGCACATTCTATTTAAACATTTAAGACAATTCATATAGCCAAAGAAAGGGTGCGACATGCAGACTCTCCCCATCTCTCCCAAGCTACTATCAACTAAACATTTCAAGCAAATGAAGAATGAGAAAATGTGTGTTTATACAAGGAAATTAGAATGTAATTATTTGTATTAAAAACTATTTTACTTGCTTAGAAAAATTATTCAATACAGAGTTCCTTAACATAGCTCCTCTACTATAATTAAATTAAAATTTGTGTTCCACAAATGTTTGTGAAAAAACTGTATCTAATAGGACACACACCAAAATGATGCTTCATTAGAGATTTTTTCACCAACTACTCAAGCTGAGAATAAACAGGTTTCAGTTCGAAAATGAGTGCCCGCACTGGGTTAGGTAATAGAAGATTAGATAAAACAATGTATGTGAAATTGCTTTGTTGCTTGTTTTTTTAAAGCTGCACAAAGGGAAGAATATAGGCTTTGAAATAAAATAGACCTGGCTTCAGGTTCTGGCTACTTTACATATCAGCTAGACAGCGTTGTCCAAACCACTAAGCCTCAGTTTTCTCATTTATAAAATAAAAGTGCTAAAATTGACTTGCAATGGTATGAAAAGTATTCCATGAGCTACAGTGCTATTGCATTGTAAACAATCCCTAAATGGTAGCCATTATTAACCACATAATAATATCTATTAGAATATAAACTCCATGTGGATAAGAGATATCGCTGTGTTTTAAATACCTAAAACACTGCTTGGCATATAGCAGGTACCCAATACATACTTCTTGAATAGATGTCCTTATGATTAGAGGATGATGGTGTGTAAAAGTGTTTATCGTCTTGAACTATCAGTGTCACCCCCACTAAAAGGCATGTAATCCCAAAGGCCATTTGGTAAAATCTTTAGTAAAATCCCTGTCCAGTGAGAATAGAGCTGGCATTTTTCAAAACGTCTTTATTAGAAACTAAAGCAGGATAGGTGTGGAGGGTGGAGAATTCAACTTCTTTTTAAAGAGTACTGAAATCAATTCATCTGTTATTTTAAACTAACTAAGGTTGGCAAAAGAATGGCCAGAACGACACAGGTTACCAGTCCGTTTGTGCACTTGAAGTATTTGAGGAGTGAGGGAAGGGCATGATATCTCGCCTTCCTATTTAAGCCCTTGGGGACGTGCAGGTACATGAATCCCCCAGTAGAAAAAAAAGGGAACTCATTACCCCCTCTTAAAGGTTATTTTGCTTCTTTATATGTGTACAGACAAAAATAGTAAAAATCTCAAGAAAGGTCCTCTTCTTAAAGAAACACTTATTTATAAAAAATAATCTGGTTCCCTGTTACCACTACCCCTGGAATTTCCCCCTGAAGAAAGCAGTTGCAACACTTGCCCTTAACCCTTCCTCTTGAAACCTCACTAAAACAACAATAAAGGAATATTTTAAAAGGCTTAACCCCTGAGAAAAAGAAAAAAGAACAGGAGACAACAGCAAGTATATTTTGGAAAAGTGCAAAGCAGATAGAAGAGTAGAAAATTTCTCAGTATTGCTTTAGTGTTCCCCAAAAGCTGAACACTAAAGCAATAGTGGGAAAACTGGGAATAACCTGATTCACACCAGAGAACCCCCAAATACTCAGGCATTGCAGCTCTGGGTACTTCTGGACGTGGATAAAGATGGGACTAAAAAAAGGAAGATTTGTTGAAAACCATTTAGGAAGAAATGAGACACCTCTTAGCCCAGGTCCCTTCCCACATAATATGCAGCACGGTGACTGTCCCACCTCTCCCATGAGACAAGTTTGAGGAAGAGGAGACACTGAAACAGTCTCGGGACTGGGGACAGCCGGTACAGTAGAGGACAAAGTACAGCACTGGAAACAGGATTGAAGACCAAATTTACATACCTTTCCTACAAAAGTTCAAAACTCAAATCAAACCTGAATAGCACTGGCCTTCTCAAAAGACTATTGGAAGCCAGGGGACAGTGGAAAAGTGTCTTCAAAGTTCTGAGGAAAAAATGATTTCCCACCTAATTCTATAGCCATCAAAATTAAGGTGTAAGGGTTTATAAAGCCATTTTCAGGAATATAGGCTTTTAAAAAATCTCCTGTGTATGCTTTTTCAGGAAACTACTGAAAGATGCACTTCCTAAAACGAGAGAATAAACAGAGAAAGACAATGACTTGGAATCCAGGAAACAGGATTTAAAACAAAAGGGAGGCAAAGGAAATCCCAGAATGGTAGTTAAAGGATATCCCATGATGGCGTGACAGCTTCAGCAGGCTTAGACTGGGGCAGATCTAGAATGTTCTGAGAGTTTGTGTTTTTTTTTAAATATCATCAATGAGAGGTCCAATATATTTGTATATATAAAGAGAAACCTTACACTGGGGGGAGTAATTTACAGTTGAATTAAACATAAATACATTAAAAAAAAAAAAAACACAAGCAAACAAACGAGGAAATTTATTAATTCCAAGAAAAACAACATGTCATTCCGGAAAGGAAATGTAAACCCAGCTGTGAACAGCATTTACATAGTCATAATCATGTAAACACTGATCTACCAAAATTATGTTATGTCTGGGTTGAGGTGAGATATGAAATACCAGGAAGGGCACGGCAGCAGAGGGTGCCAGTCCTTCAGCTTCTATAAGGAGAAGTCATTGGATGTTCCCTAAAACTAAAAACTAACGGAATGAGAAAAATTACGAAAGTATGTGATTTAGAGATACACAAGTAAATACCAAAGGAATCTGCTAAAACAAAGCTGAACGTAGTTGCCTCTTGGGTGTGGAAAATGGCAGGGTGAAGGACCACTACATTTCCTAATAAGCCTTTTAGAACTAAATCTGTTTCTAAATTATGTACTTGGAACATGCTGACAAAAGTAAGAACACAATTAAAACAAACAATAGCCCCTCCCACTCCACCCCACCCACCCCAGGCCTTGACACCAAAGAGGAAAGACTGGGTAACTGAAGGATTTCAAGTATGTTTTACATAGAAAAAGCAATTCTAAAAGGCTGAAAATTGTAAGTAGCCCAATTACACTTCAGGGTTATTGGCGTTAAAGGGGGTGAGTGGTGATTGGAAACTTTCTAAATGCTCAGGTACCATTTTACTTTCCCTAAATGTATCTTCAGTAGTTCAAAATAGGAGTGGTATAACAAAAATATAAAAAGTGTACACTTAAATGTGATTTATGGACTCCATCCAGACTAGACTCCGCCTGGCAATCTGGGTATCTTCTGATTTACTGCTCATTAAACCCATAAATACAGTTTGCCCAAATCAGAGTGAGCTGAATTATTTTCCATGATAGTTCAATTCAGTCACAAAATTATGGAGCTTAGAATTCTGTTATCAGCAATTTCATTCAATGATGGAGGCCTGGATTTAGTTTATTTGCTGAGGAGATATATATGTGTGTGTGTGTGTGTATAACCAAGTATTGTGTGTATATAAAATAAAAGGTAAAAAATCAAGTATATGTACATATGTGTATATGCACATGTGTGCACATGGATGCATATACACACACTTGAGTGCACACACAAATCATTTACTATGCCAGAGATTTACATATATGAATATAATCTGCTACTCAAAAATTTACAAAACCATCATTACCTCCATTTTTTTAAAATGGAAAATGGAGTTGGGCACACTCTATCCATGACTGAGAGGCAATAGGGTACTATGTTTTTCAGAGCACAGGCTCTGGGGCCAGGCATCCTAGATTTAGAACACAGCTCTACTGGTTAGTTGGGCAAATCACTTAATCTCTCTGTGCCTCAGTGTCCTCGTCTGTAAAATAGGGATAACAATAGTGCCAGCCTCATCATATAGTTGGGAAAATTTAATGAGTCAATATAAGTAAAGCCACGTAAAATAGTGGCTGGTACAGAGAGTATATTAGAGATATTGTTGGTAGAAGTACCTTAGAATCCATCCTCTCCAGACCTCAACTTCTGAACACACATGCACAGAAGTACGTTGGAAAGTACTCTGGAAAGTATTAAATTTGGTAAGCAGTTGAGAAACATAGAAAAAGACACTTTCAATTACTAAGAGAATTTTTAGAGAAAATATATTCTATCAATATAAAACTTAACCCTCATTCCATCCAACTTTATGGAGAGAGAACTTTGTAATACATACTACCTAAAGAAAACAAAAAAACCCTACATATAACTCACCACAAATAGACAAGGCAGTTGTTTTCCAAACTGTTTTTCTATATAAATGCCAACTGGGAAAGAATTTTTACATGAAAGTGAAATTGTAATGTTTTTCTTGAACACTCTTTTATGTAAGTTTCTTTGAGAAAACAAGCAGATAATCAATGAAGTATCACAGAACCCCTTCAGTAAGAATATGTTATACTGAGAGAAAAGTATAAACACTGTAAAAGTTATTTTAACCTACTACTCTCATAATTTACAACTAAAAACTCAGATAGTTTTTTCACCAAGTAAACATTCAACATAATGTAAAACTACAGAAGTCAGATTTGCTTATCTTGAAAAATTAATACAACCTGAGATTCATCTCCCCCAAAATAAAAACTTTCAAGGTTTACTTTACTGGACATTTTAATATTTTTAAAACATGGTGCCTTTTGACTCCTGTCTCTACATGCCACATAGCCAACACTTTTAATAAACAAAAAGTTTGATTAAAGGCCCGCATTCACTAAATGATAAATGATAAACTCCAGTCTCTATCTTGTCAAATACTAAACTCTGCAAGCTTTCAATGCTAAGTATCTTTATGTCAGTTGTTTATTTTTCCTTTCCTGGTGATTGGAGGTTTAAAAATATTACATTACTTATAGTTAGTAAATAAGGGAATTCCAGTGCCAAATATTTGTACAGGATAATGGAACAGCCGCCTTTCTGTTAAGAATCCCTGGGGGACTAAAATGTTAACAGCCCAAGAGTAGCTGCTGCTTAAAACACATATACACACAGCCTCTGTTTTAGCCAATTCTCAAAACGCTGTCACAGCAGACAGATACAGGCTTGGTAATTTCTGAAGGACAATAATTCACCATGTCCAATATCTCTCTACAGATTTTTAAAAGAAAACATTAAATGTCTTTTCCTTTAAGAATCATAAGTAGAATGAGGTCAGTCAAATATAGGAAAAATAAATCAGAACTATAGACCAACTGTTGAAGAAATAGTCTTATAACTACTCAGTACCTGCAGAAATTCAAGCTTAGGTAAGAAAGTACTGGTATGTTATGGCCTTTTGTTCATGCTTATACTTTAATAAATACAGAAGATTATTTCTAAAAATGTATCTTAATTTACTCCCCTTTTCAATTTGATTTACACTGGCAATTGCTGAGCTAATTTCCTTATTAAAGATGTTGGTAAAGCGCAAATTAGTTAAGTGTTTACTTCATGTGCTGTTCAAACTACTAGACAGAGAAGTGCATTATGCCAGGATCTGCAGGTCTAGCTGCCGGCTGCGAGTTCCCAGGGTTAATGATCTATCTCATGAGAGGTAAAGCATTAAGGGTAAGTCAATAAAACAGCTAAACATGTTAGAGAGGTCATAATGTGTACAGCTTCTGTTGCCTCGTAAGCTGGGTCAGCTAAAGTGTGCGAGCTCAGCCCTATCTCAGAAGATTTACAGGGTGTTACTGGTCTCTGAAGAGGCTATCTCTACAGATTATTGGGCCATTCCTCACAATGTGAGAGAGGGGTCCTCATTACCAAAATCTGTACATGAAAACACAAATAGGAAGGTGCCTTAGAAATATCCTAAGCAACACGGCCAAAATAATACTTGACTCAATTCTAACCTAGATCGTGCCTCTCACTCAGACCTCACCAGATGTGTCCAGATCCTTCCCAAACACATGAGGGGCATGAATTCCTTATAGAAGGCATCCTTATGGCAAGACTTTTTACAAGACAACAAGTTAGGAAACTGGGAGTTTAAAAAGATGACGTTTGATTAGGCAGAAGGAAAACTCACACTTTAATATCTGCCAATAACTTTTGAACCTATCTATAACTCTATGTCTGTGAAAGTACCTCCTTACAAACACATTCTTTTCATTTTTTTACCTTATTTTCAGATGAGATATGCACTTTAACTTATTTTTGTGCATTCTCCAGAATAACCACAAACCATGTTTGTTAAAAAGAGTATTAAAGAAAATGGTTTCCTTCAAATTTTACAAATTCACATATACAAATATTTATTACAAGTAACAGGCTTGTTCTTTTCTTTTTTCTTTTTTTTTTTTGATAAATATATTCAAGCAAATATACTTTCTTCCTGAACCAAAAGTATTTTTTTCCAAAGAAAAAAGTGTAAGAGCACTATTCATTGTGAATGCTATAACCCGATTCACAGTCATACTCAATGTTCAGAGGAAGAAAGGCATGTGTGAATAATGATAAATGATAAGATAAATGATAAATTTGTTATAACATGGTTGAACCTAGAGGACATTATGTTAAGTGACATAAGCCAGGCAGAAAGACAAATACCACATGATCACACTTAAATGTGAAATCTAAAGAAGTTGAACTCATAGAAGTAGAGAGTAGAATGGCGGTTACCAGAGGCTGGGGGAGGGAAGATGGAGAAAAAGGAGATGTTAGTCAAAGAGTATAAAGTTTCACTTAGGAGAAATAAGTTTTAGTGATCTATTGCTGCAGTCCCCAACCCCAAGGCCACAGACCGGTACCAGTCCATGGCCTGTTAGGAACCGGGCAGCATACAGGAGGTGAGCAGCAGGTGAGTGAGCAAAGCTTCATCTGTATTTACAGCCACTCCCCACCACTTGCCATCTCCCCAGACCCCTCAACCCCACCCCACACCCCCAGTCCATGGAAAAACTGTCTTCCATGAAACCAGTTCCTGGTACCAAAAAGGTTGGGGACCACAGCTCTATTGCACAACATGGTGACTACAGTTAATAATAATGTACTGCATATTTCAAAATTGCTAAAACAATAGATTTTAAATGTTCTCACCGCCACAAAAAAGTAGGTGTGGTGATGGATGTGTTAATTATCTTAGTTTAATAATTCCACAATGTACACATATATTGTTGAAACATCAAATTGTACCCCATAAATATGTACCATTATTATTTGATAATCACAAATAAAATTTTAAAAACCACAGCTTTTAAAGAATTCTAGTTAGCAAATCAAAATAAAGTGCATGTCTTGGAGAGAGATGTTTCTATTATGTGAAAAATGTATAAATATTGAATAATTCCTCATTTCCTGATGTCAAGTAATGCAAGCATTACTATCATGCAGATGCTTTACACATAATTCTACCTCAGCGAGGTCTACTGTTTTCATCCACCTTCCTGCAGCTCCCGAAGTCTTAGTTCATGCCCTATCCATGGCTTCTGAAGTCTATAGTGTAATCACTAACAGGATTTCCTGTTGTCTCCTGCCCGAAACGTGAATTATCATTTCATCCCAAGCTGGAGCACCCATTGGTTCTCTACATCCCAAGAGATAAAATCGGATTCTCCTAAAAAGACCTTGGCAATTGGACTTACTTCATGTTCTTCTTTCTCACTGGGCACAGACCTCACAGCCATACAGAATTTCTAAGTTTTGCCTAACTTGCCACGTCCCTTCCTTCCCCCGTGTTTACACACACTCTTCACGTTGCATTAAATCCCCTTCCTTCCCTTTCGCCACCAGAAAACCCTGAGGCATTCTCAATATACAGCTCAAATAAGGACTCTCTCTCAAATAAAGACTTTGAATACAGGGAAACAGACAAGTTGGATGAATGCATTCTGCTTGTTTAAACACTTGCATCCAAAATAAAACCTGCCGGGAGTCTCCAATCACTCCTCATTCTGGGTTCCCACAGTACCTTATTTATAAATTTAATATTATATTTTGCTTTGTTATTTTCTTTCTATTCTCCCCTTTCATCATTGTTTCTCTCAAGTATCTACCACAGAGTGGGTACTAATACCTGTTTAAGGAGGAAAAAAGGAAGAAAAAGAAGAATGGGAAGTGAGAAAGGGAGAAAGGAAAGGAGAACCTGGTTGATTCTTCGACAGATTATGAGAGAATGATAACTACAGCAGAATTTTTAGAATTCTTTTTATAGTAAGGATATTAAAAGATTACACTTTTAAAAATTAAATGACTATTGAATGCCTTGGAGTAATAAATGAAGCATAGTTAAGTCTTACAGAAATAAGGTCAGTAATTATTATAGTTAAATGTATTAGAACAGTAGTGTGGTGTAGTGAAACACGCATGGGCTTTGGGCACAGAGTGCATTTGAATGCTAATGACAGCAACTACCAGCTGTGTATCTTTGGGCATGCTGGTTTCCTTCATTTGTAAAATAAGTCTAACATAGTTGCTATGAGTATTTTCTGAGAAAACAAACGTAAAACACTGGGCAGATGCTGAACATACAGTAAATGATATGATAAATCTTCATTTAAAAATAAAGTTATTAGGCTATCAACCCAAAATATAAATGAAATAATAAAGAGATTCAACCAGTTTAATTTTAACTTAATGACTTATGACTACCTATATAATTATAAAATTTATAACTATACAAGAGAAGACCTTAAACAGATAGCCTGTAGAAAATTAATTACTATTTAAAAGCATTTCTGTTTTGCATTATGATTTTAAACAAAAAATTAAGGAGGGAAAATTTCTCCATGGTGATTAAAAATTTACTTGATTTCCATTAAGGAAATCAGTCACATCTGGTTCAATCACTCTATATTTTAACGAAGTTTTCAAAATGTTTCTACACAATCAACAGCCATATGCAAATTCTCTGGAATAATGAAATTGGGGAAAAAATCTTCCCCTTTAAGCATAATTCAGGTGTTTTAAGCATGTAAGGTACATCCAACTTAATTTCTGACCAGCACTTGACTACTTGTGGTTTGCTGGCAGTAGAGCATATATTAGCATCACATTCTGACAAATGATGATCTCCTGATGATGACATTCAGCTGTTGTCGACATCATAAACATGTCTGTTCAATCTGTTTACATTCCCCCTGAGCTGGCACCGCTTTCCTAATGCCTGTGTTAATAGCAAGGTAGAATTGCAATAACAAATGAATTTCATTTAGTCTACCGCTAAAGCCTTGGGAAGTACCCATCTAAGGCTTGAAATCAATTTCCATTTAGCTTCAATTTCTCTTTTAAAGAGAAGGAATTTCTGCTACTGAAATTACTTTGAAAGTCATGACATATTCCAGTTCCTTTTCCTAGTCATTTTTGGCTTGTTTTCCCATTTTAATTAGAATTTAATGATTCTTAATCTCCTCATATAAATACATAAAAGTTTCTGTTCTATGACAGTTTCATACGTATTAAAAAGAGTCTAATGGGAGTAGGGTTGCTAGATTCAGCAAATAAAAACACAGGCTTGCCTATTTAATTTTAACTTCTGATAAACAACAAACAATGTTTTAGTATATGCATTCCCTAAATGTTGCATGGGACACACTCATACTAAAGTATTATTCATTGTTTATCTGAAATTCAATTTAATTGGGCTATATTTCATCTGGGAACCTTAAATTAGAGTGTTTCAACAACTTACATCTATAAACCTATAATTCAAAAGAAGGCTGAAATTCACGACCAAGGTTCATCAGAAATGTTTTCCAATAGGTGGCCTCTTAGCTTGCAGAGGTTTCTTGTTGCCACTTTTTTGGGGGGTGGGGGCATAGAGGGAAGTCGGTTATAAAGATCTATTTTGAGGGAGGCTCTCTCACTTTTTCTTGACCAGTCTGATGAATAATGGCATTTTTACTTTTGTTTGAATAGCACAACAGCCCAGCTGCCAGCTCTTTTTTTAATAATCATTCAAGAGATATGGCAGCTCTCAGAGATACCAATTATCTTTAAAAAAAATTAATAGCTTTCTCAAACTAATCTGGTTTACAGGTCTTCAAAGTGAAACAAGACTTTGAATATAGGGAAACAGACAAGTTGAATGAATGCATTCTGCTTGTTTAAACATTTACATCCAAAACAAAAGTAAGAAACTTCCAAAATTTTTTTTTAAATTAGGATAAAAGGCCGAAGGTCACAAAAGACAAAAAAACTATGAGAATTGCTTTACAAATATTTGTGCCAAAGACCTAATATCATGTCACATCCTGCATTAATTTACCCTCCAAATGCCATTTCCTCTGAATCCAAATCTTTCTAATACCCAGGTTCCTCCATTAAATTCCCACTCTTATCACTGACTTCCAGGTACCACCCTCAGTCTGATGTGCTGATCATTCCTACTTTCACTGTTCTAATTTTTTGTCCATTACTCAATTTAATAAACATTTATTAAAGCAATGAGCAAGGTGAATGTTTCATATTAATAAGTTGTTTATAGTCTAGTAGTTTACACTGATTATTAAAAAAAGGAAATTTATAATAAGGGCAGTACACTGGACTTTAAAGGTTGAAAAGAATCTATTAGAGAAATCAGCAAAGGCCCTCCCTGTGAGAATGGGCTTGGCAATCAGAAATGCTGAGGTCTGAATTCAAGCTCTATCCATTTATTGCTGAGTGACCTTGGGCATATTACTGACCTTTCTGAATCTCATTTAATAATTACTTATCTCAGATGATTGTTGTCAGGTTTAAAATGAACAATCATACATAGAATGTTTTATACAATGTAAGACACACTTGTAAGCACTTAGGAGAAGTCTGCAATTAGAGAATAAAATGGTCAAATTGTTACAAATATGTTGTTGGAACTGGACTGCCATGGTCTGAATACCAGATCTCCCTTTACTAGCTGTACAGACTTAGGCAAGTCACTTAACCTCTCTGCGCCTCATGTCCTCATGAATACTAAGTGAATAAAAATAGCACCTATGTCAGTAGAATTGTGGAGAGGATAAAATTAATCAATTTACAGAAAACTCTTCATGTAAAACTCTATGGTGTCTGGCACTGTAAGCACTTGAGAAATGTTAACTATGTTAATAACCATCGTCATCGTTGTCATTATTATTAATTTAAAAGGTAGCATTTCAGATAAGTCTTAATAGGCCGGTATATAATAACAGAAGAAATTCCCATCTAAAATACCAAGAAGAAATTCCCATCTAAAAAGACATTCAGAATAAAAGGAGGGAAGAAAAAAAGCAAGAAAAGTTTGTTCAGGGATCAGAAAAAACAGTTGGACTAGACAACAATGAAGTGAGCAGGAAAGCTAAAAACGGCAGATGCAGCCTTGATTGTACAAGGGCTTGCTGCAAGTCTGAGGTACCTGTAAACACTTCATTACCCAATAGGGAGTCTTTCAAGTTCTTGGAACAGAGGAGTAATGTGATCACAGTTGCATTAGATTAACCTGGAAGCACTGGTGTGGAGTAGATTAGAAGGAGACAACGGAGGCAGGAAAGTTAGTTATGGGGCTCTGCACCTGTTTGAGCAAGAAGTTAGGAAAGCCTGAACTTGGGCATCCCAAATAAGAATAGCAAAGAAGGGACAGTTTCCCAAGATTGTAGATTCAGAACTGACAGGACTTGCAGCTGTTTAGAGGAGGGGGCTTTTGGAAGCCAAAGAAGAAACTGCCTGAGAAGCAGACCAGAGGCAGATTGATTGCGAGTGATGGATAAGTGGGAGTTGAGACCACAGATCATTCTTTAGCAAGGGAGAAGCTGTGGTGGGTCTAGACAGAGTAAGGATCTAGAAACTTGCCAGGAGAAAAGAGGCAGCCCAATGGCAATGGGGAATGAACTGTCAAAAGCAGTCAAAAGGAAGCAGCAACCAGGATGTAGACGGCAGCCACGGACACACAGAACAGCCATGCACAAAATGCTGCTTCATGAAAAAGAGTACATCCAACAAGCAAAGAGGGGATGGAAAAAGGCAGTATCAATCCATGGTCATCATCCTCCCACTGACCCCTTAGGGCTGAGCTTAGAGCTATACCTCTCTGGCCCACGAGCACCTGGTGTAAACCCTATTGGAAGTCTTATCAAAGAGTAGTGGAATTGTCTGTCTATTACACACACTGGTAGTATATATGTGCTCAATAAGTATTTGAAGAATGAATGAATGTACAAGTTAGTGGCCCTGAGAAGCTAAGTCTTCCACGCCACTTTTGCATTAGAAGGCTCTTTCCAGTATCACAAACTAGACTCTCATTCACAAGTGTATGATTTGTCCTACTGCAAGTAAGCAGGACAAATTATGTTTTTTCCAACTTGTTTTACTAACATTTAAGCAGCCAAGTGGAATGCATAAATGGTTTTCAAAATGTGTTCCCAAAAGCTTTTGTGGTTCCTTGAAATACCTGACCCCATCCCGACACAACCCACTGCGCAGGGCCCATCCAGAATAAAAGTTGGGAGGAGGGGGGAAAACAGCAGTCATACTTAAATTGGTTATATAAGTGAGACATCATCGTAAGACTGTGGTTTGAAAAAAGAATTCCAAGACTTTTTATTTCAAGTTTAAAATACATTATACATCTCTCGAGTTATAGAAAGTTTGTATAAAGCAAGTCCTTTAGTTTCTGTTTAAATTATTGCCCAAATATCATAAATTGCAAAATCAGATTCCAAACTTTCCACCACTCTCCTTTTCACCGTATACCCATATGGACAGAAGTAAGGCAGTAGGCACATTTCCCCTTCTCTGAGTATGGCTTATTTTCTACAGTACTTTGTGTTTCGCAGTCACTGACCTGAAGAGTTATCCTCCAAGAAGCCAAATAATGCATTAACACAGGTTGTCCCTGTGAAATTCAAAGCTTTCCTTCAGCCTGACACTAAGATTCTGTTTTAATTGGCTTGGCACAGGAGCCAGTCAAGCACGAGTGCATGGGAGCTGGCTCCTAAGAGCCAATTTGTGCTCATCTGTCCCCAACTCCACATTCAGTGATTTCATGTTGGTAACTTGAAATCAGCCATGCTGGGAGAATGTACCCCATGGAAATCCTTAAATGCTAAAAATCAAGGCTTTTGTCTGCCCAGAGATCCGGTTTACCAGCACACCACTCAAGCGTTTTCAAGGTCCCTACATGAAATTAATGCACAGCCAGGGTTGAGCCCTACTACAAAGAAAGGCATATATTCAGTGAATTAATTTTTAAGACTTACATATCTGCAATTATGTTAGCAGTCTCACTACCCGATGCCACGAGGACACAGTATTTTATACGCTCAGTACCCTTCTAAAAATCTGTATATAAATGGCATTTTAATTGATTTGAATTTTTAATATTAAAAAAAGAGTTTGCTCATTTTCAAACTAAAAGACTGATCATAGAATTTGAATGATGAAACGAATTTAAGAAGTAATCTAGGTCCAACTCTTTCAGAGTTTAATAACAACAACTAAGATTATAGAAACTGAGACCTGCTTATGTCCACTAACCTACGTAAAGGCAGTGCCAAGATTGTAACCTTTGTCTGCTATCTCACCTCCTGAGTTTCTACATGGGTTTCTGGGGGGTGTTTGTTTTTAAAAAAGAAGAAAGAAAAAAGAAAGAGTTCCATTATGACTTCTCAGTTCTAGTCCCAAGGGGCCTTTTTGAGTGGTAATAAGGTCAATGACACTAGAAAGAACTCGTACTTTCAAATGAAAATGTCAACCCACAGCCAGAGTGAAATAATTCAGTAGTGTATGTATTTCCATACCTCATTGTACGAGTACAGCAAACACTTGTATTGAAATCATCTCTCACGGAAAGAAAGCTTCCCTTCTCACAGAATGCTGCTACTGCTCTCACTGTTCCCTAATCTTGTGGACTGATGAAAAAATAATACATTTCCGATTGGTCTTTTTAACTACAATAAAGAGAAGATATAAACACCATACCCAGGCAAGAAGCAACAGATTTCTTTTCACCGTTCCACAATATCCTAACATTCCCACAATGATAAGGAAACAGCAAACGGCAATCATGACCGGATGAACCACAGGAAAGTAAGTCAAGATGACCGCCTCCTCCACCCTGAAAAAAGAAAAGTCAAGTCATATTGTAGATGAAATATGATCAAAATGCACCCAAGACAGCACAAGATACAACTGTGATTTATGTTAATGATTCTTTAAATCATAATGCCTTCTAAACTAGGGACCATATTGCTATTTGCAAAATCACTGTGCTATTATTTTTACGTTTATTTGCTTGCTTTATTTTTGGTTTTGATTTGTTTAGTTTTTTTTTTTTTGTACAAGTGGTAGCATTCCTACCCCAACTCATTTAAAATATAATACAGGTGACCTCCAATAAAAAGTCAATCTATTATTAGCTCTAAAGCTTTAGCCTAAATAAATCACACGGGTTCCTTTGCTATTTCCCAGCTGGGAGGAATCTCTTTCCTCTTCTGTGATCTTTGACTCCCTGTGTACGACTTTCCTGCTTCCCGACAACTGATCCTCAAAATGTGAACAACTGCTATGCAAAGGGAAATCAATCTACGTTAAAAGAAAGAAGGAGGTAGGGATGATTTTTGCTAGAACACCAAGAACAATTCATTAACCAGAACTAGTAATAATAATGATAATAAAAATGAAGCATTACTAAGCTCCCCTGTGTTAAGAACTTTACGAAAATGTATCTCATTTAATCCTTACCACAATTCAGAGGGCATGTATCACAATCTCCAAAGATGAGGAAGTTAAAAGTAATTTATCCCTTCTGATATTAGTGGATCAACCCTTGAAATCTGAGAAGAAAATGGCATCCTGGGGCTTGGTTTTTATTAGCCCAGGGACATGAAAGTAAGAAGTTCAAGGTGATTTTCTTAGGGAAAAGTATTAATAACTAAGCTGTCCCTTATACATAAATATGATAAGGCTGACACACTGTTAGGAGGAAAGGTGCCTGGTTATCACCATATCCAGAAATGTCCCCTCTAGGACCAGTGGCACACCTTAACAAGAATACTAGAAAATGCAAGTGTCTGCAACAAAGGTTGCTATGGCAGGAAACAGTTTTCTAAAAGACTGTGGAAGAGCACTACCATATAGACAGCTAAGGGTAACATTACTAAAAACCAGCATCTGAGAAAATCTGATGAAAGAATTCCATACCTCGTTTCTGCAGTTAAAGTCAGAACATTATTTAGGTAGTCCCTCATCCAAGCAGAAACCGCCAACACACTGATGGACATTAACTAGGGAGAAAAAAAAAAACATACTGGTTACAAATGATTTATGCAACATTCACTGCAGGATTAACTTAAAAATTCAGATTTTAATTTTTAAAATTAGCCTGATAACCTGGCTGATCCCAGGTTCAGGATGGACATTGCACAACATGAGGAGGCCACAGAACAACTAAATTATCAAACATATAAGCTCAGCCTAAAACATGTCATACTTAAGGGCAAGGAAGCAATTAAAAACTACTACTGGAGCAATAAAACACTGTCAAAAAAGTCACAGGGGCTAATTTAGAATGGCTTCGATTGGCTAAAATTCAAACAATTTGAGCATTAAAATAATGGTACTATTATAATAAAGGCAATTGTTTGAAATATATCAAATGTGTTAAAATCTATAAACTCATAATACTTAAACAAAGCTCACTGGCCACCTTTGTAGAATGTTGGACACTCATTCAGAAAACTAATAAGAATTCACTATTTATATCTATCCTACGTTTCCTGTACAAGGAAAGGGAGAGCCAAAGTTTAATGAAAGTTTTTTTAGAAGAATTTCTGCTGATATGTGCAGAAAGCATGCTAGAGCATCACCATTTAACAACTCCTACTGAATAATGGATCTCTAGGAAAAGAGCCTCAGTGGATGCCAAATTTTTCAGATCAGTGGTTCTCAGTCCTGTCTGTACATTAGAATTACCTAAGACTCAAACAATTACAGAGCCCAGGTCTTTGGATCAATTCTTGGGAATGGGGCTTGGGCATCAGGAAAACGTAACGGCTTCACAGATGTTCGAACATGTAGTCGGGGTTGAGAACCCCTGGATCACACGTATGCTGATGGGGACTTTTAGGATGGAGCGATCCGGCTGACAAAAAGGACAACCCACTCATCAATCTCAGTATCACAAAAAGACGCAACCAGACATAATGTGTCCCCAACATGATGCAATCAGAAGTACACAGAAATTCCTATGAAGTATTTTTACCAAGAGTCAAACTTGAACCTAAGCAAGCCTCCGGCACTATCAGTTTGTACAAAATAAAGGGGATAGATTTAATACATTGACTGCTACACTAGAAAAAAACATTTCCTTGGGACCATGGTGTTTTATTACAAAAATAGAATAAAAACTTCGAAAAAAAATGATCCTTTCTAATTTAATGAAAAAGATGTTATTTTTTGTTGTTTTCTGTGGATGAGTTATATGCAATTTGAAAAATAGTCCACATGGCTCCCAAGGTGAAGAGACGTGTGAGTTACATATGCTTCACGAGGCCCTGGGCTCAAAACTAGTGTGAGTTAAATACAACTCACAAGGCAGTATTATTAAATTTGTTAAATGCCACCATCAGAATGCAATCTCCAAAATTAAGAATATGGAGAAATTTTACAGGACAAATGACCTTCTTTCTTCAATTAAAAACACTGGCAAGTAGAAAAAGAAAAAGAGAGAAGAAGAAACTGTTATAGATTACAGGAGATTAAGAGATTACTCAGTACAATATATTGACCTGGTTTGGATCCCGATTCCAACAAATCAACTGCAAAGAAACATTCATGAGACAACTGGGGAAATTTTAACGCTGATTGGATGTTTAAAAACATTAAGAAATTATTTTTATTATGTTGGGTATGATGGATTAAGTTTATTTTTTAAAGGGTCCTTATGCTCTAGACATATATACTGACATAATTATAAATTAAGTATAATGATGACTGAGATATGGTTTAATAAATAATCTTGACCCATCGGGGGGTCAGGTGAGAAATGGAAGAGGGTATGTTGGTAATTATCGAAACTGGGTAATGAGTAATTGCGGATTAATTATACTGTGCTTTCTATTTTGGTATATGTTTTAAGTTTTTCATATTTCAAAAATTGAATAAAAAGCTAAAACGTGTTTAGAATGAGTCTTTCTGGGAAGCTATTCTAAAAGCTACATATTAAGCCCTAAGTTCTGGAGGACTTTCCTAGTTTGATGGCAATCTTTTCAAATTGTCCTATACTATATTTTCTTAAGCAAAATAGAGTGAAATCCAACTTAACCTGATTTTTAACAACTTCTAGCATCTTAAGGAACATCAATTGCCATTATGTGCTACATACAGCTTTAGCTTTAAATGATGATATAATGAACATATAACATAGAAATGAATGAGTCTGTGCTGACTCAAGCAGTGGCCGTGAAACATGCTTTCTGGGCAAAGGCTCCAAGGTAAGCAGAACATGGAAGGCTCTACGGCCTCTTGAACAGTGAAGTACGGCCATCTGCTTGGAAAATCAGCTAGTGAGTTCACTCTTCCATCAGGCATTACAAATATTTGCTCAACACCTACTACATGCCTTGTACTAGCAAGAATCAGAGACTCATAATAAATAAGAGAAACAACATCCTGGCCTTTGCGGAGCCTCTTGGGAGGCACAGGCAATAGGCATACAAAGGAGATAATTATAGATTGTAAAAAGTGCCATGAAGCACTGAAAAGTGAAGTAACCTGTTGAAGGTCTCACAGACCCCAAGAGGCAGAGTTGGGACTCAAATCCAGGCCTTTGGGCTTTGGAGCTTCAGGCTTAGGCATTAACTGTTTCCCAAGTTTAGAAATGAGCAGAGGAGGGCACTGGGTAGTCTGTAGCAGTCAGGCTCAGTCTAAATGTCTGAGCTACATTCTTTGGTGAATAGGGGCTCGGTGGTTCTTAATTTGCAAATACAACTGTATTTCAACATAGCTAATTTTCTTTGTACATGGATACATTTTATTTCCCTCATTAAAATGCACTTATTCTGAGAACGGGCCCACAAGATTGCCATAGGAGTCAATGGCCTAAGACAGGTTAAGAACCCTGAGACCACACTTCAGAGGAGAATTAGGCTAGCTATTATTATTCTCATTTCTGCCGGAAATGAACAGATTGTGAACCTCATAAAAGTTACCAAGTGGGTCAGCCACAGTGTATTAGTCCTGTTTCTAGCTTCTGCCAACCTGATGCTTTAACATCTGTTCTGCATGCATATTCCAGACACATGTTGCTCTACGGAACCTGATAATATACCTGCATCACCTTGCCTTGGCTCCTACCTCCCTCATTGCCCACTCCCTCCTCAGAAGGAGACACCTCCCAGGAATGCATTTTTCAAATATAAATCAACCAATCCAGAGTTGACACCCCCAAGAACCTCCCTTATCAGGCTCTCACACTCAGGGCCACTATACACATGCCACTAATCACCCACGGCCAATTACTCAAACTGACCAATCCTAAGCCTGCTTACATGGCCTCGCTCATTCCTTCTCGCAGAAACCACAATAAAATAATTGCCCACAGTTCCCATCTCTTCCTCTGCCTGGTGACCAACACTGGTGCTTCCCCTCTTGGTCCCCCATAGTGAGACATGTACTCCCTCTCTTGGGATCTGTGAGTACAATAAACTCTCTTTTCACAAAAACCATCTCCTGATTTGATGTCTTAGCATACCTAATTAATAGCAGAGCCTATTAAAACACGCAGTGGACCATGGGCTCCTTGACTGAATCTGTGGTTATGTGTTCTGCTTCTACTTGGCTATATGTGGGTCTTTAAATACCTTGTACATGTCACTCAGACAGAAAAGTCTATTAATACAATATTTCATTATCTCAAATTATTTTACAGTTATAAGGAACTCTCTCCTCTCTTTAACACTCCTCCAAGTAATGACTACTATTGGTTTCTCTGTCCTCTAATTTCCTGCAGGCTGTTTAGCCGAATTTTCAGTGTGATAGCTCTAAGTCAGGTGTCAATAAATTATCTGATTCTTCATTGTGTATAATCTATTACCAGTGATTGTCATTATACACATTTCTTCCATTGTAACAAAAAAATGCATATTTCTTTTAAATGGTATGTTCCAAGACAAACTTCTTGAATGGTAGGATGATTAAAAACCTGTACTTTGAAGTCATTCTTCCATTCAAAAATAGGTACACCGTGGTCACTTGCTCTTTGCCAGGGACCGTCCTATGTGCTAGAGAAGCACTGATGAGCAGTAACTGATACTATCTCTAGGGTGCAATTACTAAGAGAAGAGGACACACATGTTAACTCATCAGAGATGTAGATATGTAACTGTAAACTGTAACAAGTGCTGGGAAGAAACAGCACGGTGACTGTGAGAATTCCTTTTGGAGTGCTGACCTAGCCCACAGGGTCAAAGGACTTCTCCAAGACAGCTAAGATCTGAATGATAATTACCAAGTTAATCAGGAAATGGAGGGTTGAAAAGAACATTAGGCTCAGAAAGAAGAGCAAAGGCCCCGGTGGGGAAGGAAGCGCCATATGTTCCAGGGAAATTAGCACATGGAGAGAATGGAAAAAAGCAGGCAGGGGTCAGATCACGCGGAGTCTTCGAAGCCATTTTGAGGTGTTTGGTCTTGACCACAATGACAGTGGGAAGCCATTGAATTCTGAATTCCAGTTAGGAATTCCAGCTTTCCCCCTTTTTAGCTATATGACCTTGGGCATGACGTTTAGTCTTTCCTAAGTCCCAGTTCTCTGACGTATAAGATGTTATAAAAATAAGTACCACTTCATAGAGGATCTATATGATGAAAAAACAGAGTAAGACTCACATACATTACCTATTATTATTGCAAGTCACCGTTGACCTAAGGGCTTTCTCTTAATCTTCCTCAGCCACTTTAAAAGATTAGACTACTCTTAAATCAGTTCAGAAATGGAATCTTCAGACATTTCAAAGTCTACCGAATGAACAAGGGAGGAAGCTCTGTGATAAGCTACCGACTGGACTGCTGTGGCCATTCTCAGTTTTGACATCTCTGAAACTGAACTCACCTCCATTCCTCTCAAAACCTGCACGTCCTTCTCATGGATCCTCCTGCCGCAGTAAATGTTATAATCAATCCTTCAATCACATCAACTGGCAGCTTGGCAGGCAGCCTGAACCTCTCCCTCTTCCTCAGCCCCACAAACAATTAGTCTGAAGTCCTTCGGAGTGTTCCCGCAGGCGTCTGGTGAATTCCTCCCCTTTCCTGTCGCTTCTGCCTAGTTCAGACCCTCATCCTCTCTAGCCAGGAAATTATAATTCCTTCATGATGGCAGTCTCCAGCTCACAGAGTCCACCTCTAACATACCCTTGTTTTTCTGTTTATAACTGCCCTTTATGGCTCCTCCCCGACTCCCATCTCCTAACCTCTCGAACAGGGCACACCAGGCCGTCTTCGGCTACCCTTTACCCTATCTCTTCAACCCTGATTCCTGCCAGCTCCCTCCCACACACACGCTAGACAGGGGCAGCAACAAAAGTGCTTGCACGTCTCCATGCGCAGGTCTCCCACGGCTTCTACGTCTTCACTCACACAGTTCCCTCTGCCTATAATGCCGTCCTGCACCAGCCTTCTTTTCCTCATGAGCTGAGCAAAATCTCCTTCTCCTGCAAGCCCTGCTTAAACATCAGATAGAGTGTAAAGATTTTCTCCCAACTCCCTCCTTATCCGCAGACCTCCTCCCTCTAAATGTTGTTTGTACAGACCTCATGGAGCGGTTATCCTATTTTCCATCCATCTCACCCCAGTAGAGGGCACAGACCATTACTTCTCTCCCCATCACACAGCAAAGTACCAGGTTCAGTCATAGGGCCCAATATGTGTTAGGTGAATGAAGGAGAAAACAATTAGATTCAAGGGAGATGATTTCAACTTGCTAGATAACTTGCTAGATAAGCTATTGGAGATCTTTAACAAAATTAGAGATGTTTTAACAAGAACTAAGCTTTCTATCACTGGAAGTTTTCTAGTAGAGAGATGCATGCTGAGTGACAAAGTCAAAGATTTATATATCAGGTTGGAAGTCGGCTAAGATGTTCTCAAAAGTCCTTTAAACTATAAACTTTGCATTCTACTCTGTCATGCTGTTTTTTTTACAAGAGTGTTCCCAAGCATTGCACACTCACTGGGATTCAGAAAATGATAACAGCAACAACAAATATAGTGCATGCCTAGAGCAAGAAAGTAAACTAAACTGAGACTAGGTCACCTCAATAACTAATCCTGATGTTATTTAACATAGAACTGAGACTTATGTGAGCAATTCAGAACTCCTTACTAATAATGGTATTTTCTGCTAATTTTCTGAAATAATTATGAAAATAATTCTTCAATTGTCACTTACAGTGGCTAAATTATTAAGAACATTGTAGTTATCATATGTAATTAGGCTTATAGGGCCTTACATTTTCACTAGTAGTGCAACATTTATCTTAAGCCCAAGAATATATTTAGAAAATAACATAAGTATTACTTTATAGGAATATACTTAAGATATTACTTGGCAGGACATTTGCCACATTCTGTCTTGTAAAATGCTTTAAAAAATGCTAGCTCTTAACAAATATTTAGAAATATGAAATTTGCAGTGTTGGGGACATGGCCTGGTTTTGCTTGAATCTAATTATGTAAAAACAAGTCTTGAATCAAGTTGCCTTCTGAATCAGAACAGTATGTGTATGCACATTCCCTAAATTTATTATGAAATGTATACCTATAATTTCCACAAAATAGTAAGGTCACAGTCGAAAAGCAGGCTTTTAAATCCTCCAACTGTCTGCCATATATAACATATGTCTCACATAAGATGACAGTCACACAAATAATTTCTGCTCAAAAGTGACAGCTGTCTAAAACCACCTACCTGAACTTTTTTGTAATGTCAACTCTGTTAGCAAAGAGCAGAATGCAAAAGAGAGATCTGGATCTTAGTTACAGTTTTGTCTCTGCAAAGAGAACTTGGACAAATAATTCAAACCTTCAGAACCTTTGTTTGCTCCTCTCAAAAATGGAGAAATTGGATTAGAAGCTTTCCTGCTTAAAAAAAAAAAGTATTTCGATTGTTATTTATTAAAATGTAAAGGTAAGATCAATTCTTGATTATTTGGAGGCTGGTCGTGCAAGGTAAGCGCAGCTTAGTTGCACGTCTGGTTCACGTTGCCTGCTCCTCCCTGCCTTTCGTCAGCCGTGCCTTCCCAGCTTCCTTCTACCAGGGGTGGGCAGAAGAAAAGAGAGCAAACAGATGAGACTACTTGCTGCTGCTGTGAAAAAGCAGACAACGTAAACGATGGCTCAAACAAAGTCCGGAGATTACTTGTGGATGTCATTTAAGCATGAACATCAATTAATTAAAGCTGAATAAATCAATAGCACCTTGGAGCCGTTCTGACTGATAGCTTTTACAGATCATCACGTTTCCATATAGACAGGGTGACCATGCAACATGCTCTGACCAGGAGAGACCTACTTCAAGCCTCTGCTGTTCTGGCGTAATTCTCAGTAGAGACATCCCTTCACTTCATTCTCCACATTATCCTGGCTTCCATGATAAAGGACACGGTCACCCTATAGGCATTACAGGTAAAAGAAGGGTAAAATGCCTCATTCTACATGACAGTTTCTGTGCAGTCCAAATGCAATAAACTCCTCTTCCCCAATGTCCCAGCTCAGGATTATTCCCTGAGTGGAGTCGACGAGTGAGGAGCCTATTGCTCAGTCCACAGCAGGATGTGCTGCAAAGAATCTTCCATGTACTTCTCAAAAAAAGCATTCCTTAAGAAGCATACAGTGGTTTAAGTCTTTGCTCAGCTGAGCTGCAATGTATAAAAAAGTATATCAGCTTTGCCTTGAGACTAAAGGAATTTTTCATGGTTAAAGTTTATTTTAAAAGAGCACAAATATTTATTGAAGGGCTCTCCACTATTCCTCAGGAAGAGTTAAAGAAAACTTGAATGCCATTCATGTTATAAAATTGAGGGCATCCATTTAAATTGTAGTACTTTAATATGACTATATCCTGTGAATGCAAACTTCCACTTGCCAAGACTCTAACTCTTTAGGGTCTGCACAGGTCAAGCACTTACAGTTTACATAGATGGCCAGCGAAAAAGATACAGAATATTGAGCCTCCTGCTGTTTCATCTACTGCACATATATCCCAACTACATAAACTAGATTTCCTGTCTATTTTTTAGGCTTTCTTTTATAAGTTTCTTTTCATATTTAATCAGGGCATTTCCTTTCTATTGCCACTGTCTTTGGTAATAGTTCGTGAAAAACAATGGCTATTATATGACGGTGAGAAATGGGAGTTAAAAACTACAGATGGGCTATATACCTTCAGGAAATGATAAATAAATACATGTTTGATGTATGTGAAATGTTCACCAATTTCAGGAATTTTCAAAGAAAACTGTATTTATCCACATTTGTGATTCCAATCATCATCTAAGAACAGAGTTATATCATAAAGCTGCAGAAGTCATCTTTAAAATAAAACTTTCAGGTCCTTAAATACCATGCCATCTTTATAATAAAAGTGTGATAAATTTGAAGTAAAAATAATTCATGCCCTTGATCCATCATGGAGAGAATGTGAATCGTGGTCTCCAAAGACATCTTGGGGCAGTTCACATACCTGCACAGTCTCCTGTGTGCCCCTTCCCATTACAAACCCACAACTCTCATGGCAAACCTGGAAGGCCCAATTCCCTCTGCCAATCCCAGTACAAAGGTACCAGAATCCTGCTTCTATGGAAAATGGAAGAGACACTCAACACGTGGCAAATCAAAGTGACTGGATCCCTAGCAAGAAAGACAATGCAGAGCATTGGTGATCTTTAATGTGCTGTGGTGTTTCTTCTTAGACACTATGCCTCACACTTAAAAAAAAAAACCTCAACATACACTTCTTTACTTAAAAAAATTCTGTTTGATTTTCAACTCCCAGAATAAAAGATATTGTATGAGTTCTCAGTGTTTTTCTGATTATGATTTATTTTTCTCTTTCCTAAAATCTCAATGGAGTAGAGAAGGGGAGAGGGTACCAATACAGTAAAAATAGATAAAAATAAGTCTATTTAAAATGTCGAGTGAAGAGTAAAAGGATACACTTTTGACCCCATGGGTAATGAGGGCAGGTTTCTCAATTTTGCAAACTAGAGGGAAGAACAATCTCCCTCTCCATAGTCAGGACATGAAAGTCTGGTTTAACAAGTGGGGCTCATATGCCACACTGGTTTGTTCTACCTCTAATTCCAATAAAGAACTAACAGCCAGTATTAAAGCCTTGCTCCTCAGGGTGTGGCACTTAGATCAGCAGCAGCAGCATCACAGAGGAGCTTGTTGGAAATGCAGACTCTCAGCAGGGTGTGGGTGGCTCAAGACTATAATCCTAGCACTCTGGGAGGCTGAGGTGCAAGGATCTCTTGAGGTCAGAAGTTCAAGACCAGCCTGAGCAAGAGTGAGACCTCATCTCTACAAGAAACAGAAAAAAAATTAACTAGGTATGGTGGCATGTGCCTGTAGTCCCAGTTACTTGGGAGGCTGAGGCAGGAGGATCACTTGAGCCCAGGAGTTTGAGGCTGCAGTGAGCTATGATGATGCCACTGCACTCTAACCCAGGTGACAGAAAAAGACACTTTCTTGAAAAAAAAGAAAGAAAAGAAAAAAAGGAAATGCAGACTCTTGAGCATAACTCAAGACACAGTAAATCTGAATCTGCATTTTAACAAGATGCCCAGGTGGTTCACATGCACAAATGTGAGGTTTCAGAAGCACCGTTAGAGAGAACTTGGAATCAGCAGGTGGACAGCTAATCCCTTCCTAGTGAGGATGTTTACTTCACTTCTCCACTGCAAATAAATTCACACTAGTTCCAGCAGTAAAACTTCTACTGCACTTGAATAAAAAACAAAATAGGACTTCGATTCCTGTTCTGCTACTTACTAGCAAGTTACTGAACTTCTCTGAGTGTGTTTTTTTACCTAAAAAAAAAAAAAATAATAATAAAAGGAATAAGAAAGAAAACTATTTTCCAGGGCTCTTATGAGAATTTGATGAGGGTAATGTTAAGAATGCCCAGGAATGTGCCCAGCACAAGGCTTCCAACTTGTAAATAAAATGTAGGATCTGCAAACACTGCTTTAACATTAAAAAAAATAATGCCAGCTTGCCCAAAGTTAGCATACAATACATTTTACATAAATCTAACAAAAATCCTAACAGATATTTTTAACTGGTTACAATAATCTTACAGTTCATATGGAAAAAGAAATCTTAACCAAGACAAGAAATGCAGATGCTTAAAAAAATAATATGAAAGAACATATAAAATTCTATAGAAAATTATATTTAAAAGAACATATAAAAATTTATTTAACTATTTTATAGCAACAGATAATATAAATGAAATCAACACTCAAAACGATAGAGCAAACCTAGATGATAAACATGAAATAGTTGATGAATATGAAAAATAAAGTGATACATATGAAAATATGTATAAAATGATGCTCACGCTTACTGGTAGTAGGGGAGGTACAAAACAAAGTAACAGTGAGATTAATATTTTAAACTTTTCAAAGAAGCAAAAATTAAAAAGTGCCATAACATCAGCAAGATGGCAACAAATATTTTTGTACACATAATACATTGGTGCTTTTATTTCTAGGGCATAGTTTCCCAGGACAAGATTGCTGGGTCAAAAGAACTGTAGTAGTGGTAGCAGTAGTGGCAGTATTACTGTTAACAATAACTATTACTAGCATGAGTACTACAGAGATAATAGCAATCCACCTCCTGGTAATCTACTAGAACCAATCATTATTATAGTAGTTGTAGTAATAACAACTGCAAGCACTACTACTGCATAGATAGACTTACTATGTGCCACTGTTCTAAGTGCTTTGTATATATTAACCCTAATTCTTCTCAAAAGAACTCTAAAATATAGGAACTATCATTCCTATTTTCCAAACTAAAAAACTGAGACATTTAATGTTCCTGGCAAACATAGTAAGAACTACATGTTAGCTATTTTGTATGCTAGCTAGATATGTTAGCTATTTTGTTGTTTTTGTTGTTGTTGACAGCACATATTTTTTGACATAGCAATCCCATTCCTACGACTCTAACCCAGATGAGAAAATAATTTAACAACAAAAAAAAATCATGAATGTCCATGTATATTAAAGGATATACATATATATAAACAGGAATGAGTAAATCTGTGTTTTATTTCATACAAATTAAAATGCAGAGGGATGCATACAAGGTGGTTAACCTGGATTGCTTTGTTGGAGAGAAAGTGACATTGGGAGAGGAAGGGGGCTGGATAAAGAGAGAAGCAATCCAAATAAATCAGAATGCACACACACACACACACACACACACACACACACACACACAATTAGAAAGTTACAAAGTTGAAGTGCAGGATAACAACAAAGAAATAATATTTTACATTCTCTGGTGACACAAAAAGCCCTGAAGGAGTTTAAGGAATAGGCATTTTTTAGTAATTTCATTTTTAAGAAGAGCAATACTTTGTTAAATGATTTGGATTTTTTTTTACCCTCACACAATACAAATTATTAAGAAATTTTCCATAAATTTATTCTCTGTGGAGCAACAAAAATACCTCAGTAATTCCAAGATTCAAAATTCAGCAAGGGTAAAGTTAAAGGCACTGTCTAGGGGCAGGAAAGCTGAGTTCTGTTCCTGGCACCACCAATATTGGACTATTTGACCTTTGGCAAGTCACTTAACCTGTGCTTAATTTCCTCACTTACAAAGGAAGGAAGTTCAACTAGGCCATCTCTAAAGCTCCTTTTAGTAGTAGAATGTGATGATTCTACAATCAAAAAGCATAATATAGAAAAGTGAAAAGCTAGTAAATATGAGTGATAATTTCTGTATGTTTTTAACAAACAGGTCAAAACCTTGATACCTGATAGCTAAGCAGGGAATTTAATGATCTACTTTAAAATGTACCTTTTAAGAATTAAAAACCGTAATAAGATCAACTAGTGATTTTATATTTCCAAATAGTGAATTTAACTACTCCATGCTTTAATTTTCAAAAAAAAAAAAAAATGCTGCCATTTTAGATATCTTTCAGATTACTCACTGAAGTAAAGTTTAATTTGTCCCTTAAAATGGTGACATCCATAAGTAGCAGTTCAACCAAACTGTCATCCTCTAGAGACCACAGGTAATAGCCCTATGAAAAAAGGTCTGGTCAATGCCAGCCAGTCAGCCAAATAAATGAATTGCACATTAAAATTTTTAACAGCAAACTTTGAATAAAATTATTAAAAGAACACAAAAATATTTTTAAATTTGCTTAAGCATGACAATCTCATGAAGCAATATTCACAGTTTTAACTTTTATATTTTCCTAAGTTTTATAAATAATAATGTGATTATTTAATAGCACTTTATGAAAATTTATGCCTGGGCATAAAGCATAAAAAGTCACTAACTCGTAGAGCATAAAGATTTCCATGAGCCTGTTAAATTTTATATATTTTATTTCCTTAAATGGTTGTGGGATTTTCCAAAAAATACACAAAATTCCTTAAACTTTGCCAATTTAGAAATAGTTACATGAAAACCACCTTTCAGACTGTATGGCATCCCCTAGAAAAATCTACCCAGTTTTTCTATAGGCTATCTGGGTATTATTCCCACAAAAAAAAAACATATTAAGACTTGCCCCAACCAGATTTTATAGTGTAGGGTGACACAGAGAAACAATTTATGGCCTGCACAGTTATCTAAAATTCCTGCAAATAACAGGTTCCCTAACTAGTATGTCATAATTTTCTTATCTATGAGTACAAGCACGTGCATTTATTTATATCCCTAGATTAACTTCAAGTCTAATTTTACTGCCACTAGTATCCAAGGGTGGATTTCTTTTTTCTAATTACAAATGGAACTTGAGCTAGATGAAAGGCATTTTAACAAGGTCAAATTTTACTTCTCTAAAAAACAGAGAGCGTTATCCCATGTAATTAATTAATGCTTAGCCATGCTTTTTGGTGCATTATCTGGTGGCCGCAAAAAACGGAGCCAGCCGTTTCCACCTGTTGGTGCAATGGAATTGCTTGACTTACCCAAAAAAGCAGATTGAGAGCATACAGCAGGCAGCGCAGACACTTCACGGAATCTTCTCTTGCCATTGTGAGCCCCGCAAGGCAGAAGCCCCATCCTTTCACCACATCCTACCCTCAAGGGCAAAACGGCAGCGATCTGCAGGAGGCAGAGAGAACAGGGGACTGCTCACCACCGCGCTGCCCACCGCCCGCCCATCCCTCCTCCTCCAGCCCTTAGCCGGGTGCAGGGGGTCCCGAAGACTAGTTCGTTCCAGACATCACTTCATGAAAACTCATTTGTTAAAGTCATAATAGTAACTAACTCATTTGTTAAAGCCATAATAGTAACTAAACTCCCAAAAGTTCCAAATCGGCTTCAGATAACACCTGCTGGGAAAAGAAAAGATTGACTCTCCGGATGAATGAATGCGCACAGTAAACTCCCATTCTCAGGGGACACGCGGCGGTGCCCTCTGCATTCTGATGAGACGCTCTTGAAAAGCTCCCTCAATCCACGCCCCTCCTCGGGGACAGCTCTGCTCGGAACTGTCGTGAAGGTTAAAAGGCACAGTGGCCCCCCGGAGACGTCACAGGCGCCACCAGGGAGCCCAAGGGTGCGAATGTCCTTCTCGATAGGACAGTTCCTGGGCTCCCCAACTCCGCATCCCGCCTACCCCGTCCCGCAGCTCGGGTGTGAACGCAGGGGACTGGAGGGGGCGCCGCGCGGAGCTGGGATTCCGCCCGGCGATGAGGGTTTCTTTGGGAGAACGTGAGAAATGATGTTTTCGGCCCCAGGATGATGGATTAGCCTGGGGCGGGGGGCAGAGAGGGAGCGCCAGGGAATTAGGGCCGGTGCAGCTGTGCAGACGCCGGGTTAGTCATTCACAGTCCCCCTCCCCCGGCCCCGGCCGCTGCCGCGACCCCTTGCTCCAAGCCGCCGGCGGAGCACAAAGCGAGCGCGGTCACCAGCCCGGACACCGCGTGCGCGCGCCCCCGGCAGGGCGCGGGGGGAAGCGCCGGCGGCCGGGAGCTCCAGAGCCAGCCTTTAAGTAGTTTAGCACACAGCGCCCAAGGCAGCCGCCGGCGGGCTGGCGGGACAGCAGGCAGGAAAGAGGAGAGACGAGCGGCCACTCACCGTCGGCGCCGGGCTGCGTGTCCCACTCCCGCCGGGGGACAGTCGGGGACGCACGGCGGGGGCTCATCAGGGCAGGGACGCGCTTTCCGAAGAGCAGAAGGGTTGCATTGGCTCAAGCTGGAGACGCTTCTTTCTCTTCCTCTCCCCCCACCGCCGCCGTCGCCGCCTCCTGGGAAAAAGAAAAAAAAAAAAAAAAAAAGAGTCCTGGGCAGCAGTTGCTGGAAAGTCTCCGCTAAGCCACCTCCCAACGCCGCTGTCCCTCCCAAGTCCTCGCCAAGTCCGGACGAGGCAGCGGCAGCCAGGGCCAGCTGCACAAACTCTCAGCGCATGCTCGAGCCGCTGGCTGCCCGGGTTGGGTCCTAGTGGGTGTTTCTTGTCCCCCTCACTCGGCGTGGGTCCCCAAAGGGACGGCTCACCTCTACAAGACACGGTCCCGAAAGAGATAAAGCCTAGGAACTCTGGAGAAGTCCGCGCAGCGAACCCCCTTAAAATGGTGGTGTCGGAGGAATGGAGGCTGGGTTATAACCATAGGGAAACAGGCTTTTATTATATGAAAATATTTGTGTTTGAGAAGGGGGGTGAAGGGTGGCCCAGCCCAATTCCTGCAATGAGAAACTAGTTTTCACAACCTTTATGGAGCCACCTCCTGTGATTTGTCATTAACGTGGTGCCCTATGATCCTTCTTACTGCTTTGTTGCCCTCCCTAATTTTAAAAAAACAGTTCTTTTCCCACTTTCATACTGCACTAACAGCACTTACGGAAACGTCAGAGTAATCGTGTCCAGTCTGACATCCAGGGTGGGAAGAAGGAAGATTTTTTAACTCTTAAAAAAGTAACCCAAACTTTCCAAAATTTCTCCCAATAAATTTGTTTTGAGTTTTAACTGGGTGATTTATTTTGAAATATGTACACACCAGTGGGTCTTTGGAAAACTGCATTATTTAAAAGTAGAAATTCGTGAAGTATTAAAGTAACAAGAGGAGACCATTCATCCAAAAGTATCTTTCTTTTTATAAGGAAGAAGTTTCACACCTTAAAAAGCCACTGGATCATATTCTCCACATAAAATTTTAATGTTTTATGCCTCTCAATAGTGTGTATTTCTATAATTACTTTTGTGCACATTGTATGGCAAATAAAACTTTACCAACAAATCTGAATTACCTGAAATACAAGCAATATCTTTGAGAAAACCTCTAATAATTGGAGTGCTCCTTAAATTTCCTTGCAGGAAAAAAGAAAATTGGGGTCCCGTGTCTATCATTGCCTGTCTAGGGTCAGTTGCTGCATGACCAGAGGGACACTGAGACAGGCAGTCTCATTTGGGAAGAAGTAAAGTCAAAACCAAAAGACAACATGAGTGTCCTGGGTTAGGCTAGGAAAATTCTTGCTAAGCAAGTCACTAAGCAGTATGTAAGACAGCAACTCAAAAGAGCATGCACACAAGAAGTATAGCCATGCACACAAAGTACCAAGAAAATGTCTAGATATCTATTAGATGACTCCGACTCTGATAACAAAGCAGCTTCTAGAATCGTGGAGAAGATCAAAGAAATCTACTTTAGCCTCTGTCAGTTTCTGCTCAAATTAGGTTATATGCCTTTTCTAAGCAGAGGACTGCTGAAACAACCAGCCACATGAATACCCTTAGTGCCACACATTCCTCTGAGAGATATAAACATCCCCACATTGATGGGAGCCTATGACTGCCATTAAAACTGAGAAAAAGGCTGGGTACAGTGGGATGACTCACACCTGTAATCCCCATGCTTTGGGAAGCTGAGGGGGGAGGATAGCTTGAAGCCAGGACTTCAAGACCAGCCTGGGCAATATAGTGAGACCCTCTCTCTACCAAAAAATAAATAAATAAATAAATAGAAAAATTAGCCAGACTACAGACACGGGCCTGTAGTCCCAGCTATTCAGTAGGCTAAGGTGGGAGGGTCACTTCAGCCCAGGCGTAAAATCAAAAACAAAAACAAACTGAGAAAAAGAGTGCCAACAATTCACATGTCTCAGAGAAAAGATCCTCTTTTATTTCTAGAAGGTGGTTAAGTGCCTTTTCCTTAATTCATAAACTTTTGGAGGTCGGCTGCCCTAGAATAATACAATTTTATAGGAAGGTGTTTTAGAATTATGTATGTCCCCCCTCTTCCTGGTAAATAAGGAATATGGAACCAGGAGAAGTTAAAGGAATTGTTCAACATTACCTTTAAAGTCCAACCAGATTCCAAACTAAAATCTAGATTCATGACACTCTAACTAGTACGCTAGTTTAGTGGTTCTCAAAATAGCTGTACATTAGACTCACTTGGAAAGTTTTGAAAAAAATCCTAATGCTCTGGCGTACCCCACACCACTTAAATCAGAATCTCTGCAGGTGTGGCCTAGGCATACAGATTTTTCAAAGCTCCCAAGGTAATTCTCGTCTGCAGCAAAGTTTGAAAACCACTGCAACTAGGGCTTTACAGCTGCCTAAAAACTAGAATCTAAAAACTGCCTAAAAACTAAAGAGTCTCTTTAGAATTAGTTGGATCAAATCTCTCTCCTGTGAGTTGATAAATTGGGATTAATATCCCCAGTTTACAAGTTAAGGAGAAAACAGAGCTGTAGTTACTGCTCTATTATTCCTGATAAATGGTCATCAGAGACTGTGAATCAATATTTCAGTACAGGAGACGTCACCACGTTTGAGGCATTGCGGTACTGGGTAGTTGTGATTGTTTAACTTGATCTTACCTCCTTTAACTTCTACCCCTCAACCTTAGTTCTGCCCGTTGGAGTCTGTAGCATGAGCAAGAGCCTTTCTCCCATGTGACAGCCCTTCAGCTACTTGAGGGCAGCTGCTCCTCCCTCCTTCTCCAATTCTTCTCTTCCCCAGGATTCCAGAAGTACAGTAAGACTTGACAGCACAGCTGTCATTCTGCAGGCTCTATATTTTCTCTGTGAGAACTGCTTTTTTGAGCACAAAAGGAGGATAGAAAAATCACAATATGCACATACAAATTTGAATGTGGAATAACACATTAAGGAGACTGTAGTGTCCATTCATTGCCCAGGAGGTGGGAACCCGATTCTGTGGCCATGTGTGCTTCATTATGTATCATCGCGTATGGGGCACCTACTGTGCCTCATGCTGAAGATGCTAAGACAAGTCCTCACTCTCCAAGAAAAGGCAAAACTGTTTTTTCCTGTTTATATAATAATAATATCAATAACGATAAGATAAATATTTACAAGCAATTGCATATGTGTCAGTCCTGGAGTCAGGAGTAGAACTCAGCTATGCAGGAAGGTGATACAAGTTCCTCACTCCATAAGGCACCTTATTTCTCCATATCGTATTCCACTCATTCTATTCAAGTCATGGAGAAGAAAAGAGTAGCATAGATGTTTGGTTAGATGGACAAGCTTCTATTGCTTCTTAGTATAAGACCATTACAAGTACACCTAAGCCAGTTCTTCCCAATTAATTCAGAGAAAACACCTCATATGTTTTGAATAAGCTATAGGTGCCTGACATGATAGGCGCTCCTCAAAATGTATCTTATTAATTTCTCTTCCTCAACCACACGGTGATATACTGACACTGTTGATTTCTATCAAGGCCGCTCAGGTAGTGATTACAGAAGCTGAGTTTCCCACTGAGATTTGTCTTTCTTTTTGCACTGTTGATCTGCATTACAATAAAATTGCAAATCTGAGTGGGGATTCATTGACAAGACTCAAGAAGAAAAAAATTTTCTAGGCCTTTCTTATGAGTTCGTGGGAATATGAAGCTGAATTTCAGATATGTCCACTCAAACTATGATTGGTAAAGCTACCTTCACCTTTCACTTCTGAAAGAGTATACCCAGTAGGACCCGAGCGAAACCTTCTGTTACTGAATTAAGTAGACTGCTCTCTACTGCAAGCTTAGGGTTGCCAGATAAAATACAAGATGCCTCATTAGATTTGAATTTCGGATAAACAACAAATAATTTTTGGTATAAGCATGTCCCAAATGTTACATGGAATAAATACTGCATTGGACATACATATACTATAAAATTATTCAATGTCTGCCTGAAATTCAAGTTTAACTGCACATCCTACATTTTTATTTGCTAAATCTGGCCACCCTATGCAAAGTAACAGATGTAACTCAGTGTCGCAAGATAAGTAAATGTACTGTTCCACATACTCTCCTGACATATACAATGTGTCACCATATTGTCCTTGGCTACCTACTCTCATGGTCAAAACATTGCTGTGCAAACCCAGGCATCTCATTCAGTTATCACTACTTCTAGAGCAGGAAGAAACTATTTCCTCCTATGGGTCTCTCTTAGGATCATGTAAATCTCTCCCAGGAGTTTTGAAGCAGGTTATCCCTTTTGATTCATTGGCTAAAACCCTGTCACATACTCACATATGAACCAATTATTGGCATGAAGTACAGTTCTATCATGACTGGTTTTAAACCAGTCAGCATGCATTCCCTGTGCCTGGGGCAAGCCTTCTCTAAAACACATGGCCAAACAGAGGAGGATAGATAACTGAACACACATTTTTGTTTGTACTGGGGGGTAAAGAAAGGAATGGATGCTACTATTCTCTCTCCTGCTCACTTGTAAAGCAACCCTGCGGTCAGCCACCCATTTATGTGGCACTATTTAGCAAAGGTTCTTAGCAAATGTTCTGAAGCAAGAACCTACTGGCAATAGCAGAGAGCCAGAAGAAAACTCAAATCACATCATTTCGATCACATGCCATAAGCTTATTTTCCATACCCTCATTCTCATTTATACACCACACTATTGATTAAAGAATTGCCCAAATCAGCACCCTCATATAAACTCCTAGAACATTTTCCACTTAAAGTTTATCCAAGCCCGGCCTCCACACAAAGTTCAGGAATTTGGACTCATTTTACCCACAGACATTGTTATAAATAACTCAGTAGTATTCAATAAATATTTATCGAATTGTTACTATAAACTGAGAACTGTGCTAGGAAACACCAAAAGTTCTACCATGATTTTTTTATTAGAACAACAAAACAATGTTAGTTTATTTTCTTTGTAAAAAGTCGTCTGTATTTTGACTCTCAAAAAATTTATAATTTCATCAGCATACTTCCTCTTCAGAAAGCAAAACTTACAGTACTTAAGAACACTTTCCTTTTGTGAGAAGTCTTAATTTTTGTAGTTCTTTGAAACAAACTGCAAAGGAAAGGAAGGAGTACTGATCTATTTACAAAGAGCTGCCAAATTCTCCTTTTCTTAGAAAGATCCTTAAGAATTATTCTGTTACACCACCACACCAGCTTCTTGTCATGCCCACGGCACAACTAGAAAATGATACACAAATAGTTGCTATTAATATTAGACATTTGTGTTCATTTGCTGCTCTTCCAATTTTCTTGCTGTTTTAAAACTTTCAGATTACTTCAACACTGCACTAAATAAACATTTATTTATTTACACTAGATAAAATCTTTTATTTTAAAAGTTATTTTCTGTTAGCTAATACAAACTCATATGTCCCCATTCTACCACGTATTATAAACCAACCATTTTATGGAACAAAAACAATCATGATTTTGTCATTTGAATTTAGCCTTTATAAAAGGTTTATCATTGGAATTTAAACTTTCTATTCCTACATTTTTATCTGTGTGTATGTGTACCACAGCCATAACCATGTACGGCAAACTGGAGACACTGTGAATTCTCATTTCAAATGTCATGATATGAGTGCATAAATGATTGCCCGATGAATAAGAAAAAAAGCTAGTCTCCTTGCTTTCTTTTAGTGATGATGCTGCATTCATTTTCACTGCAAAAGAAGAAATTTAATATCATTTATAACAATTGCCATTATGTTTTATTATCTCTGTATGGTCAGTTTTCTTTCTTTGAAAGCAACATTAAGTGATTATTACTCACAGGAATAAAGGGAGATATATCATGTCAGGGACATAAGACATCCATGGATAACCCACACAGTTTTAATAACTTACAAGCATTTCTATTACCTTTCTTGGCTTTATCGGTAATATTATTCACTATAACTGACTAGAGAAAAGACTGGAGATGTAATATGTTTGATTTAGGAAACTTACACATTTTAATGTTTTCCAAAATGACTGATGGAATTTAAACTTTGTATTTTTTTGTTGTGAGTTTTATATTGATGCTGTTTTACGCGTCACTGTCTCCTTAGCACCGGGTCACTGAGGAGAACCTTTCCAACTCTGCCGATGTGGAGAGGAGCTGGTTCTCACTTTGAAGGAGGCGGACTAAAGAGTGGCAGCAGCCAGCTTGGGGTGCAAGGCTGACCACACGCTGACTTGGTGAACTAGGTCTCTACAGCCCTTCCTCAGGTCAGACATAAAAACCGAGAATATAGCAGACGAAAACCTGTGTGACTTAAATCTACTCTCCTTCTCGATCTTTTCTTCCTTTTATTGTCGCCAGCTTGCAATGACATTATAAATCATTTCCCTTTTCCCCTTCTCTCTACAACTTTCATTCTGTTCAGGCCGGTGTTCCCAACTATCCCCTGAACTTATCCCGTTTGTTACACATCCGGGTTTTCACAAACATGCTTCATTCAGTTATGGGAATAAGTATGGACAGCCAGAACCTAAAAACTAGACCAATCAATTAGGGTGTGACTGGAACTTGAGTGAAGGCCCATCAAAAGGCAGTGTAAATGCAGGCAGTCAAGCGGAACCAAGTATGAGGGGAATGTGTTGGCAGGCGCTAGGTGGAGATCTCGGCAGGAAGACAGATGGCAGCGACAGACAGGCCCAGCAAATGGCAACAGAACTCAGTGGCACAGGAGTCAGGCAGCAGAAACACATGAAAAGTGCCACACGGGCAAGGAAAGACCCTCATCCACATCAAGGTGACTTAGCCATTTTCTGCCAAGGCCCAGCCTGCAAGGCTAAACCAGAGAGATGAACTCTGACCTCTAGAAAAAGCGAGATTCAAAAACAAGAAACAAAGTCCCAGAGAAATTCCTTTAGACCTTAGTTTTAAGAGTCATAATGTTAAGATTTAAAAAAGGTTGTGGGTCCAGATTAAGGAAAATCTTAAAGGCTTTGCAGTTTATTCAGAGGCAGTGACAGCCACTGGAGCATTTTGATATAAGCACAAGAGTAATGTAACAAACAACAGGAGTTTGAAGTCAGACCTGGATTGAAATGCTGGCTTTACTGCTTGTTAGTAATGGGATAATGAGCAAATGATCTCACCTCCATAGCCTCAGTTTCCTTATCTGTATACCTGTCACCTATTGTCACGAGTACTATGCAATATGTAATTATAAACCTAAATTTAGCTGGGATCACAGTGTCCTCTGAGGTTTCAATGGAATAGGCTGAGCCTCTTTCCCACAAGCAGTGGGTAAAAATGTTTTCCCCCTGACATCCCTCTGGGAACTCTAGGGATAAGGAAAGAAGGAGGGAACACTTTTCTAGAGCTCCGAATCTGTTTATGGGTCATCTTGCAACCTATGCATGCTGTTCTTTTCGCTGAAGGGCGAAAGCCTTCAAGAAGAGATTTCTTCCCTCTCAAAACACAGCCGGCGCAAGCCTATGTTCATAGCAGCCTTTGACTGAAGTCTCAAAGAATCTGAAGGAATTTCTGTAGCAGCACTGCATACAACTCAAAATCAAATATTAGAAATCCTATGGTCCTACTTAACTTTTTCCAATTGCCTTTCCCTGCAGTTCCCATGTTGACTGGTCTCTTCTCTGACCTCTCTCACCACTTACAACCCAACTCCATGTCCCTTGTAAGTTCTTACACAGACTGCATAGTTATCTTTTTTGTTTCATAGTCTTCTTTCAGCCTGTGTCCTAGACGTCTCAGCTTCCACACAATTCTCTCCCTCTGAGAAATTCTGGCGCCTTTCAAAAAAAAAAACTAGCAAACACTTTTATAGCGTTTATTATAAGCCAGAAACTATTCTAAGTGCTATACGAGTATTAATTTAATCCTCAAAACATCCAATATTGTATATGAGAAAACTAAGACAGGTCAGGTAGTTAGTAAAGATCAGAGCCAAGATTCAATACTGGGTAGTTTGACTCCAGAGTCCAGTTAGCTGATAGCACCCAACAAAGTGCCTAGAAATAAATGGTTGTATGATTGTTAGGAAGATGACTCTGATAGTATGTAGGTTATACTGAAGACAGGGAGACCAGTAGAGAGACAATTATTTGGCAATATTTAGCAAAGAATAGTCTTTGGAGCACTAAATTTTTGAACATTCTATGAGTAAATGCATTTAGGAAGTGCCAACTATTGTATTTGCCTCCTGGGACATTTGCAAACTCTGTAGCATATTGAAGTTCCGAGAACCCCCATAGGAAAGAAATTTCTTCTATTTTGTATAATCCAGAACTTCCTGAATATATTTGGTCAAGTAATCTGTATATATCTGTGTGTGTGAGTGTGTGTGTATGAGAGAGAGAGAATCTTATTAATATTGAATAGACCTAATACTCAATTGGACATATTTTGAGAAATATCAATTTCTATGGGGAAATACCAAGCCATTTCAAAAACTCAGCAATTAAGTAGATGTGAAGCACAAAGATATAGAAACACAAGGGAAATATAAGGAACTTAAATTTGACCACGGCATTAAAGTATCCTCCTCATGTCTATGGTACCCTATTCCAGGTGCCCAGGGTATTCATTTGGAGTATTCGATGATCATTATCAAAGCCTGTATAATGCACATCTACTTTGATCCACTATCCTCATTTCTATATTCCATTGCAAACTTGAAGAGAACAGACACTCCACAACAGTTGTGCATTTGCTCTGAAGCACTTTCGCAACCAGCTCTTCAAGTTCTGATATTGTTCAAATTGTTGTTTCCCTGCCTCTGTCTTTGTTACTTGTCTTTCTTTTCATTTCTTTTCATTTTTGGACTTGACACTGGGCCATTTCCCTAACAACAAGCTTTATTCCTCTCTTCAGTCATTGTGTTTATTAATTCTTCCCGACCATCCTAAGTGATCATCTTTGCCAGTTTGGGCCACGCCAGGACTCAGTAGAGCTTTGTTCTAGTCCTCAGGGGTGCCTTGCCAGACTTACCTTTGAAGCTCATGCAACACACACACAGAGCAAAGCTGCACACCCAGAAAATAATACTCTATTTTCAAGAGTATAATAGAAGGTTATAGAACGAGATTTTAACTAAGAGAAAAATACACCTAGCAAACATTACATCTATTTTAGCGAGGCTAAAGATCTCATAAAAGCTTCATCTTCACTGGGCTTAAAAGTAGTTGCACAAATATCAGACGCTGTAAAAATGGAATTAGGGAGGCAAGAGGATCTCTGAGGCTGTCTATGGTCAAATTGCTGCTTTTCCCCAAAAGATTCCTTCTTTAAAAAAGCAACCTCCTTTCCCAATGACTTGGGTGCCTAACAGAAAATAGAAGTAATTAAAAAAAGACAGAACACTTTTTCCCTATCTTCTCAGGACCCACCTTTCCTTCATACCAATGACATCTTACCTTTCTCTTCCTCCTTCAGACTCATCCAGTCCTTGAGTGTGGCACGACGTGAATACCGGGGCCCCCATGGCCCTTGCCCACCTCATGAGGTGCTGGATCTATGCTCAGAGAGGCAAGCCAAGAGGACCTCAGGCTGCTGCCCTCACCTTGATCACTCAGCTCCTAGGGTGGGAGTGTCACTCAGAGAAGTTTGTCATTGTTCCCATCCCCATCTTCAGAGCTCTGTCTCAAAAGTTTTCCCTGGGTGTAGAAGCAAGTCATAAAACAGATAGCTCCTAATCTCTTCCCAGAGAACCTGATTTCATTTACAACAGAGCTTGGAGAAATGTAGGATACGAAAACAGCCAGTTGCATGGCAAGAGTGACGCCATCTTGAAGTGAAACTGCTATGATGACCCATGTTTGACTCCTGCGTACCAAGGTGGTCTGCAGCAAGGTCCTTAAACAATGCCTACAGCATAGATAATGCCCTCCAAAAGATGCTTATTTATCCTCCCCAGTGGTCATGAGTTTTGGCAAGAAAATCTGAGGCATGACCAGCTGCACATGTCTTTACCATAAAAGCTTGCTATATAAGGATACTTTCTGGAAGGTGGGTGCAGGGATCCATCATCTTGTGGCTACCCAAGACATTGCTTCTGTTCATATGTCCCTATTAAATATTTCTTGCTGAGAAAACAGGGTTTGTAGTCTCTTTCTTCAGCCTTTCAGCTCCCTCGGCCTTTGGGGGAGGTTTGCATATTCTTGCTTGCCACACAACACACAACAAGGAGTTTAAGCCTAAGGGTGCTCTCAAAAGCAGTGGAGATACAGCCTACACTGCATGCAAGTGGTTTGCAGGAGAGAACCTGGGCTTCAGACAGCTGGGAGGAGTCATTCTGGGGTCAGAACAAATATCAAACATTGACCTCAGAAAATATTCCTTCAAAAAAACCATGTTTTGATTGGATTCATTTCTAGAGCAATGTATTCCTGGGGCACTGTTGAAAGCAACACAACAATCAGCAGGTAATTTTTTTTAAAGAGATAGAGTCTCACTACACTGTCCCAGCTGGACTGCCGTGGCTATTCACAAGTTCGATCATAGGACACTAGAGCCTCCACTCCTGGCCTCAAATGATCCTCCCACCTCAGCCTCCTGAGTAGCTGAGACTACAGGCACACACTATGCCCAGCTAATTAGTGGAGGTTTCCTGTGGTCAGGAAAAGAATAGAAGAGAGCTCTACTACTAGGACCATTGTCATACCAGGGTGACTGTGAGCAAAACCAAAGCTGTGCTTCCCATAGGAACAACTTTAGAGGCTTAACAGTGTAGAGGGAAATAAACCTCATTAAAATAATCCAGCCAGTCATTAAAAACATAAACAAATAACAATAAAAATTGCCACGGGGGAAAGACCAGTATCCAGAGTTGCTACAATATGTTATTTAAAATGTCCAGCCTCCACTAAAAAATTACAAGATCTGATAAGAAAGAGTGACTCATACACTGGAAAATAACAAAACAAAACAGACAACGGAAACTGCCTATGACAGTGACCTGCTGTTGGCTTGAACGGAAAAATATCTCAATGTAGTCATTATAAATATATTGACAGAACAAAAGGAAGCATGATTAAAGAAGTATGAGGAGGCGAGATGACAATGCCATACCAAATAGGGAATATCTACAAAGACATTAACAATGACAAAAAAGAACAAAATGGAAATTCTGCAGTAAATAAAGTACAATACATGAAATTTTTAAAATTTACTAGAGGGGCTCAACAGTAGATTTGAACTGGTAGAAGAGCTACAAACCTTGAAAATAGAATAGTTGAGATAATACACTAAAGAACAGAGAAAGAAGAATGAAGAAAAATAAACAGCACCTCAGAAAAATATTGGACACCATTAAGTGCACTAACATATGCATAATGAAAGTAGCAGGAGGATGGGGAAGAGAAAGAAGATTTAAAAAATTCAGAGAAACAGTGACTGAAAACTTCACGTATTTATCAAACAAACAAACAAACAAACAAAACTGTATATCTAAAAAGCTCAATGAATTCCAGGTAGGACAAATGCAAAGACACCCACAGACGGACGTATCATGGTATAAATCCCCAAAATCAACAACATGGAGAAAATCTTGAAAACAGCAAGAGAAAAAACGACATGTCCCTTATAAGGAAACCCCAGTAAGATAACAGCTGACTCCTCAGAAGAAATAATGGAAGCTGGAGGCAGTAGGATAATATATTCGAAGCACTTAAATAAAAAAATAGTCAATCAAGAATCACATATCTGGTAAAACTCTCTTTCAAAAATAAAGCTGAAATAAAGATTTTCCCAGATAAACAAAAAACTGAATTTGTTGCTAGCAGACCCTCCTCAAAAGAAATACTGAAAGAAATTCTTCAGGCTGAAAATGAACTAGAATAGTAATTCAAATCCATACAAATAAATGTAATATTGTGTGATTATAAGTAACACTTTATTTTTATTTATTTATTTATTTTTTTTTTTTTTCCAGACAGAGTCTCACTCTCGCCTGGGGCGAGTGCCGTGGCATCAGCCTTGCTCACAGCAACCTCAAACTCCTGGGCTCGAGCAATCCTACTGTCTCAGCCTCCCGAGTAGCTGGGACTACAGGCATGTGCCACCATGCCCCGCTAATTTTTTCTATATATTTTTAGCTGTCCAATTAATTTCTTTCTATTTTTGGTAGAGACGGGGTCTCTCTCTTGCTCGGGCTGGTCTCGAACTCCTGAGCTCAGAACGATCCGCCCGCCTCGGCCTCCCAGAGTGCTAGGATTACAGGCGTGAGCCACCGCGCCCGGCCATAAGTAACACTTCAAATACATATTTTTCTCTTTTCTTCTCTTAATTGATTTAAAAGCAATTGTATAAAATTATATCTATATCATCTATCTATGCAGAGAGAGAACTGTTAGACCAATAACACATAGAAATGCAATATATGTACAATATATTTGCCAATAATAGCACAAAATGGGATCAAATCTGTAATGGGCTAAGGAAATGGCTACAGATGATAAACTAATAGAAAGAAAGAGAGAGACAAAGAGAAGAAGGAAGGAGGCTGGGCGCAGTGGCTCACGCCTGTAATCCTGGCACTCTGAAAGGCCGAAGTGGGAGGATCACTTGAGCTCAGGAGTTCAAGACCAGCCTGAGCAAGAGTGAGACTGTAAGGAGAAACAGACTGTCTCTACTAAAAACAGAAAAATTAGCCAGGCGTGGTAGCATGCACCTATAGTCCAAGCTGATTCCTGATGCCCCTCTTCTGCATGCTGAACCTCACTCTGTTCCTGAAACAACCCTGATGTTGCAGATGATATAACAGGAAGGACAAGCCCACTTGCTGCTGGGACTTCCTGGAATCCCTTTGTCTCCCAGTTGTGGCTTGTCCCTATTGGCCCTTCACTATTGGCCAAACATTAATTATGGGCTCCTGCCTTGGCTTTCCCTACCTAACATTCCAATTTAGAGTCCTGTTTGGAATCAGAAATCCTTCCCCAAATCTCATCTGCTCGGCTAAGCTTTATTCCTATTCTTAATATCTGCCTCCAGATAGCTCCCTCCAGAGGCTAGATCTTGCTCCCTATAATTCGGTTGCTTTCTTACTTTGCAGGGACCTGTTAAGAATGGACCTAACCACTATCATGTTACCACTTGCTTAACAACAAAGTTTCTGGATGTTCTGCACCATTAGCCCTCACCACCATGACCACCTTTTAACATGCGTGCGCATGTGTGCTCACATCTCTCTCTCTCTCTCTCTCTCTCTCTCTCACACACACACACACACACACACACACACAGTGTTGAACCTCTTTACCTCCTGGGATAGGAAAACCTGCAAGAAGCAAGTCAGAGTCTGCCTTGGCCTTTCAGACATGTCCCTCCGGCCCTAGAGCTGGGGCACTTTCCCGGCCCTTGCCCAGATAGACCTGCAGAGATTAGTGTGGTCTTTGTGTCTTTGGTTTTTTTATTTTACATTTTTTATTTTTTTGCCTAAATGTGCTTGAGTTTCAATTGTAAATACATTAAACTCCCCTTTCAGTGTTGATCTCACAGTTTATGGAGGTAAGCAGATTATTAGCTTCTCTACTACGTGAATTTATAACATATTTTCTGTATCCTCACTCTCAGGTTGGTTTTTGCTGATTTGTTTATGTTTGCTGGTCATAATGTGCTTGCTACAAGCTACGCAGAGCTCCCCTTCCTTATCCCCCACTCTATTCCTTGCCAAAGTGAGGGAATGGATCTTATAATCTACTTTGAGCACAAAATTAGGAGAACCAAGATGATAGAACAGAACTCAAAGTCAGAGGAAATATACTCTAATGAGAGTCAAGAAAAATTCATGAGCTTTAGTATAAGGATTTTGTGATATCTGTTTTTTGCATAAGGATTTAATGTAAAAATATTGCGTGTGTGTGTGTATGTGTGTGTGTTCACTCATCTGTGTTTTGTGTACTTAAGATTCTCAAGATAAATGGCCTCTGGTCATGAAAGAATTACTGAACTAACCTTTTGAAAAAAGACTGTGAGAAAATATTTCAAAAGAATTCTACTTTTAGCAGATCATTTTATGTCTGAGTCTAATTTTGTGTCTGAGATACTTCAAGTCTATACAGTGGGTGAAATGACCAGTGATCTAGGAAGAAAATGAAAGTTCTAATCCAGCTTTTTTCTGAGCCAGGAAAACTGGAGGTGGAGAGTTGTTTAATAGCTCTCCATCCAGAGGGATAAGAGCTTTTCATTTCTAATATTGTATTAACTTTAATTTTGATATTATAGTTTCAACTTCTAGAAATTAGATCACATATTTAAAATTTTGTCCTTTCTAGCTGGAAGAGATAATTTTTAGAGTAATTTTGGAGTATCATCGTGATTTTTTTTAGAGGTAAAATATACATGACCTAACATCCTTTTCTTAAATCTAAACACTAAGTGCTGATATGGGGAATGTCCTCTAATTCTGTTGATAACAATAGTTCAGTGTTTTGAAAATGGCAAAGCACATCTCAATTTTTAAAGTTCAAAGTTAGGTTTATAATATTAGTTTATATATTGTCTTTGGTCAAAACTAACCACCTGTTTCTAAGAGAGATTTAGAAATGGTTTTTGTGTTACATAAATCAAATACTCACGCTTCCTCTGGATGTATCCAGGCATTAATAAGTGTTAAATTTGCTTTTTTTATTATTCTTGTCTGGTTTTTCAAGTTTGAAAATGACTGTGATTAAAACATACCATTGTGTTGTGCTGCCACTGTCATACCTAGTCCTATAAATTTTGTACTCTGAACATTCATTGCAGGTGCAATTGTACTCTATAAATCTGTGCTGATTGGTAGCTACTCATTTCCTTTGTCAACTCAGATTCAAGCCCATAAATTATCATGCATTTAACGTACTATTGTTTTACTTACAGGATAAAAATAACAGTATCATGATTTTATGACTTGATAGTCATCCCAAAATAATTATTGTGCCATTAATCAATAACTCATTACAAATATTCTTGCAATTGTCAATTGAATAGGCTGAGTAAAAGGTGTGATTTTCAAAAGACATATTTTCTGCTAAAACCAACAGTAGTGCCAAATGTTTTTGAAATTTTTGTAATGCAGATAATAAAACCGCAATGAATTCGACTAGAAATACCAAACTCATTTCAAATAGCTGGCTCATTCTTAAGAGTCACATTCACTAGTTTGCACTGTGCATTCTCCACATGAATACAGCAAAAGAAACACTCTACACACCCTGATGAATATAACAATTATAACACAAAAGAAATCATTAATGCATCAGAACGGAAGAGTATGGTCTGTTAGCATCTAATTAGGCTTCGGCTGTAATTATCCTCCATTTGAGAAATTTTCTTAATGTAAAAATGATAGAACAAATCATGGGTATTCGCTTAGCTTAATTAGTTAACAACACTAAAGACAAATTTAGTTTAATCTGTACTCTTTTTATATGTTTTTTCTGATGATCTTAACTATAGAAAAGCTGATTATTTTAACATTTTAAATTTTTTCCAATACCCACATTATAAAATTTTTCCTATACACCCTTATTTCCTATCCCCACAAAATGCTCCCAAATTTCCAATATCGTGCTTAGTTATATGTGTTGAAGCATTGAAGAGAAGAGAGGAGCCTGAAATATAGAAGAAGAAAGGAGGAGTCAGAAAGGGAAGAGTTAATGAGATGGCTGGAAGGGAGAAAGGGAGGAACGTTGCCTTGCACTCACGTCACTCAGAGATGACCCAACCCTAATTTTTAGAAGATTATCTATCTAGCTATCTAAGTAGCTACCTATTTACCTACCTATCTATCTAGCAATGGAAGTCGTTTTGTTTTGTTTAATCATTCTTCTATCTCTGGGAAAAAGAACATGAAAGAGGACTAAATTCTGCCTATAATTCTCCAAAAGAGAAAATTCTCCAAATTCCCTAATAATTATTTTCCCTTTCTTCTATAACCAAGGAAGCTTTGAGCCATCCAATGGGCCTGAGTCAGCTGGATGGCCTGCTTCCCAGAATCACAAGTCCTTGTTGCCTCCTGGAATATGTGGTCCTTGATCACCAAGGGGGTTGTAGGAGGGGAGGAGCAAACTTCATTTTGGTGCTGGAAAGCCACTTAATGTTGTGCTCTATACGGTCCGGACATCTATTCCATCTGGACATGCAGGCCAGAACCATAAATGCGGTCTATTCTAGAACCAGCACAACCAACTTGATTGCTTCCAACTTGATTGTTTGCATCAATAGCAAAAAAAAAAAAAAAAAAAAAAAAAAAGTTAATCTTTCCTTTTAGTAGTTTTTATACTTTACAATCAGCAAAGTTTATTTGCACTTCGATTGCCTCTTTTAGTCCCATGCCTGGAAAGACGGTACTAAATGAGTTCCTCCTAAATCTTTATGAATAATGGTCTGAGGTATTTCAAATGCATGTATATACTAAAATGCTGTTTCAATACATAAATGGAATCTTGATTTGGGCCTATAAAATCCATGTGATAATAATTCAATTTTAATTTATAGAGCTGAAGTGTAAAGAAAGTAATAGTTCTAAAATCTTTTCTACCATCAAAATTAATGTTAGTAAAATAAATACCTGATGAATGATCAAGGATGCATGCTGAAATACACTGAACTAAAACATAAAAAATATGCTGCACACCATTGATTCAAGTTGTCAGGAAGGAAGGAACATTTGGGAACTGCTATCTAATTTGGTCAGAGCTTATATTCATCTGGCAAGCATTACTCTGGCCATAATGGTCATTAAATATTGAATTCTTCTGAACTGGTTGGTAAATAGCTGCTGCTCTGAGCCCCTTGACTC